>JAQFJA010000021.1:17036858-17051472 GCA_029874485.1 Naso brachycentron
TGCCTACAACACGAAAAAGACTTGGATTATACCACACGAAGCTTTTGAGATCTGTGGGTGGACATTTTTAGATGGTATTGATGCTTTGAAACTGAATCTCCATAAGCTGCGAACAAAAACAGCTGAAGTGAGTCACTCGCATTTTTGGAAAAAATCTGCTTACTGTGGATTAACGCTGGAAGGAAAAAAATATATACTTCAGTTCAAGAAATCCACGGGTGAGTAACTGATACACAAAAAATACTTTGCAGTGAAACATTGCTTTAATATCCTTTAATTTTTGTCAAATACCTGAACTGTACATGTTTCTTAGGTCCTAGAATCAACCACAGAGAAACAAACAGTCATGAGCGAGGACGCTCCAAGGAACGGCGCCACCTACTGTCCCCCGATGTGTCCCGCTGCAACTCTGAGGAGCGCAGCCGGGAGCCATCGTGTGAAAGGAAAAGGTCCCCTTCACCAGGGGAAGGACAGACACACACAACACAAAGACAGGTAAAAGCTCCAGTTTCGATTTTTTTGTCCTAAAGTCACGCTGGTTTGTTTGTAAAAGATTAAATGAAGGATCAGAAAACGTGCAGCTCTATGTGACTCCTTCAGAGGAAGGATAAAAGCTAAACTCTAGTAAAATGACTACAGCAGTATTTTCCCTACTGCTGTACTTTTGTTATTTGCAGGTGAACACGTCAGACAGTCCCGCCCTGTCAGCCTCAGAGTCTGGGACTCCTCGTAATCGCCGCCAGCTGCCGCAGACGCCCTCTCGCCCGCGGCCATACATATCCTATTCCCCTCTGGTCTGCGGAGCCCACACCTCTACCACGCCAGCGAGCTCCTCTGAGGGACAGACACAGTCTCAGGATGTCCCTGGTGTCTCCGCGGAGATCTCGTGGAGGGCTGCCAAGGAGGGTGGCCCCTTTACTGCAGCTCAAGGGTCATCTGGAGGTCAAGTTTCAGGACCAAGCCACCCATCTCCTCACCGCTACATCTCAGAGCCCTACCTCCCATATCATGAGGATGCCGCTGGTGGAGAGGCGAGCGACAGGCAGGACACCCTCACTTTTGAGACTGCTATGGCAACCAGTCTAGGTCGAGCCAACGCCATTAGCTCCGCCCCTCAGCTCAGACACTCCTGGCAGGTTCCTAACGGGCATTTTCGGAAGCATGTGGGCCAGACAAGTCCTACTGGAGCCAACGAGCTGCTAAGTGACACAGATGAGGACGACCGCTGCTAAAAAGAAGAGATGAAGAGGATGCTTGGACCCGCTGGGCACCTGAGAGAAACACCACGAGGCTGCAGCTCGTCTGTGGCTCTGAGAACTTCTATTCTCAGCACCAGTAGCATAACAGACAGGACTGAACTCCACTGCTATTTATCTGGATTCATGGGTGTCTGTCCGTAAAATGTTCTTGAGTGTGTGTTTGTTGCAGCTGGAGGGAGGCTACATGAGTCTCGGGTGTGTGTTTACACGTGTGTGTGCTCTCAATAGAGAGAATTTGCCAAATCAAGACAACAGAAATTGGCTATACAGTAAATAGATCGCTGCAGGCAAACCCGAGTGATGCCAAGCCTTCCCACACAACTTAGCGTTTTGATTGTTATTTGAACAAAATACGGTGAGACATCAATCCAAGGTATCCAAACATCTCGTTGAATCCATGAAACTGATCTAAGTGCATTCTGTGTAGGTGGACATAGAGGTAGCATGTAAAAATGTAAAACAATGAATGTATTTTGGTTTTGGTTCTTATGTTCAGGTCATTTAAGAGGGTTGCTGTTAGTCTTTACTGTGCATTGATGTAAGAGTAGCAATGAAAACAGGGGTTGATTAAGATTTACAGATTTTGCCTGGTTGTAGCTGGCAACCAGTCATTCCACACACTTCCTGTTCACGACATGAGGATCCACATGGTTCATGGGCATTATACAGTCATTAAACATTAAATAGTCAATACAGCAAATCAAGTTCAAGTCCTAAAAGTAATAATCTCGAAGATGAAGTGTGTTAAGTCACTATCTCTCGCCAAATGAGGCAACACAACAACGATGGAGCCCATTGCCCATTGATGAAAGACTTTCTATTTGCAATTTTACAATCTATCTAAAATGACATTCTTAGAAGAAATTACAAGTGGTACACAGATAGAGAGACATTTTCCATCAACCACCAGTGATGGACCTGCCAGAGAGGATGGGCAGAGCTAATGCAAAAGACCCACTCTGTAGCTCACCTGTGTGAGAAGCAGAGTACTGTTTTTTCCTGTCTCTACCAGCACTGGTAGTACATAGTAACTGCTGCCAAAACAAGCAAAGAAAAGATAAATGACTGCAGATTTAAGGACCAATCACACTGAGAATTGCACCAGCAAAACCGTTGTCTCCCCATAGTACAGCACACCCATCAGGCGCTCCTCTCTCGCTGCTGCACGACACGTTTTTCTGGCGGTTTTGTGGCGTGCATAAAAGTTCAAATAACTTAAACTTTTCAGCTCAAGTCGCAGAGTCGCATCGCTTGTCAGTATCACTTCTGGTTGAAGCAGCCAATTAAATCCACAGGAGGAGGGCTTTACTACTCATCATGTCCTTCCTGTTTTATTGCTGGCGGAACAGCAGCGGAAACAAGAGGATAATTGGCAAAAACAGATGAAAAGTTAATACTGGCTCTATTTCCTACAGATGTGCCTACAAGGTTTTTGGAGCGACCGCGCTTGGTGTGACACTTCTCAGTGTGAACAGCCCTTTAGAAAGCAAGTGCAAATCAAAAGCAATCACACAGGCAACACTGTTTGAATCTCTGAGTAGTGAGTTCCAAAACACATCTGCAGTTACCGCGTATCGCCAGAGATGCCACCAAAGAGAAAGAAACAGAAATCTTTGAGATTGTTACTTCGAAGTAAACAAAACCTGTAGTGATGGTCCAGTTACTTCTCTGTCCTAAGGTGAAAACAATAACACTGCACCTTCACCACAGTGTGAGAAAAGATGCTGAAGATCTTGAACAGGTTGCAGAATAAGAGATGTTTTGTCTCAGGATACTGAACCGTTGAATTTGTTACATATGATCTAAATCTTGTTCACCAGGGACACAAAATACAGACGTGAAAATCAAAACGACTTTAAGTGTCTCAGTTAATTAACATGACAACACCTTCACAAGGACCAGACAAGTGGAGACTTCATGTCATGTCTGTTGTCCACATCTGCTCTGTTCATGGACAACCGCCTGTAGGACGAACTGAGTGAGGACCATTGGATGTTCACTCTTCACATTTCTGTGCTGGATAATCACAGTCAACTTTGTGTCAGCGAGGTGACTTAAGCCATTTCCTTCCGGTACATGGAGCCAGAGACTTGTCTTCTTCAGGATGTGTTGCCTTCTTTCACATGATGGCGAAAATGATGAGAAATTAATGTCCTTTTTAATGTGTGATGCAACATAAATGCTTTTACAAAAGATGAATCAGGCACAGTATAGTTTGTCTGTTTGTTAACTGCCACATTGTTTCTGTTATGAAGCCCATGTTTTGGTCAATAGAAACAAGTATTATGGTATTTTATGTGCTCCACACTTAAGGTAATTTCCCTCACGCATGATCATGGTGACAACGATAATGAGAGATATACGAGAGAAATGTGTCTTAGAGCTACCTGATTGTTGTTAATTTAATGTTTCCATGATAGTAAATGACCACTAACAGAATCTTTATTAAACAACAGGCAGAGTTGATGCTTTGCCACTCCCAGCATTCACTGTCTGTATCTTTGAACATTCCAACTTTCCACCATTAGTTGTTCCCCTTTATATAAGATGTATATTTATATCATGTGCTGTTGTGTTAATGTGATTTGCCGAGTTTGACATGTTTCTAAAATGTGAACAGAGGACAAATCTGGATTGAGGATCCAGAGGCCAGAAGAGGTCACACTCACCTGCCGGAGCCCCGAACAGAAAGTCCTGGACTGAAAAAAGATGATTTTTGGCAGAAAAACCTCTGTTAAAGTGTGTTGACTGCGAGGTTCAATTCATACAGTATAGAGGTTAGGGTTAAAGCTTCAGCCTGTAGTTTATAGGACTGTGCTTGATGTGTACAGTGCAGCCTCGGACTTAACCTTGACGTCCGTCTCTGTACAGAACAGCCTAATCTGTGCCTGGGAAAACTCGCCCAAAGAGTTCCCCATCAAGTCTGGATTCAATAGATAGAGAGGCTTTCTGGTAAATATGTAGTATAAACTGTACAAAATAAATTCATGTTTAATTTATTGCACTGTTTTATTTGGATCATGATGCTTGTCCATGACTTTAACAAAGTGTTTACATATCTGTTCAGGACCATTAAAGAGAGATCACTTGTCTTTTCTGTACTGGCTTTTATGACTACTTTCAATGTAATTATAAGTGTGTATTTCACCTTTAAATATTTTTGAAAGGGGAAATGACATGATACAAAATTAACTGAGGAAGTTCAAGTTCAGTGCCCCAAACTCCTTCACCACAAGAACTGAACTACTGTTCACTCAGCGACTGCAGTTTTTAAAGCTTTCAAAACATGTTGTCATTTGTAATGATGAATGACAGCCTTAAAGAACCATACTGACCTATTTTTGACTTCTTCACATTAGCAGAGATTGCTCCTACCCTCTACAAATGTTTAATTTTAACCATGTGTATCCTTTAGTAGATCTCAGACTGCATTTTTAAACCCAATTCACTGCCATTCATGTTGAAACATGGTTTGCACGAGAAAGTTGCTAGGTATAGGAAATTTACCCTTCTGAAGAGAATGTCTGTGTTTATTTGGTCAGAAATCACTTACCGAGAAAGAGAGGGAGCCTGAAGCTGTTGAGACAAAAGTTATTACGCCTGGAAAAGCAGTTCCCTACAAGTGCTGCCTTCCTAGCTTGAATATTAACGTGAGGACGGATTTTGACACAGGTGTTCTTTTGCTGTTGTCACACATTTTCAGCTACTTTCTGTAACATTTATTGAATATGGACAAATTGTAAATAACATGATATCTCATAGATAAAGCTATTTAGAGAAAAATTGGTGGGGTTTATGTAACCTTTGTGGCCGATGTTGACAAAGAAAAATGTCACGTAGTAACACCGGTTTGGTCCTTTAAGAATTTTCTAAACATCCCTCCAACTAACTAACTAATTGTTAGTGCAAATAACTGCAACAGTTACATTTTGTTTTGTCCTTTTGAGTTTGAATGCTCTTACACACTTGGCCCAAGTGTGTGTGAGTGCATTCCAACTGACTTGAGTCGTAGGGCAAAAGTGTCTTTTAAATGAATGTTAAATCATGTCTTTGATCACACTTTATGTGCCTGAAAACATGTGCGTTATCAGTACCAAAGCAGGCAGGATGATATTAGTCCATGACTGGAGAAGTAACAGTGGACTATGCTCGAAAAAGCACGGAATTTTATGATGTTTTGATGTTTTATGGTTTTCCAGCACGCTGACTCCTCCGGGAAAGTGTGTTTTTGCATGGTTGTGTGTGTATATTCACATATTCACGAAATGTGTGTGAAGCTTTTCGGTGCCCTGGAAAGCCGTAGGTGAGAAATCTGTTTTGTTGTTGAGAGATCAGAACATGAGCTGAGTTTGTTTGTGCAAAGACAGAGATGCCGGTTAGGTGCAGCCATCTGCTCCGTGTGTTAGGGTTGGGGTTAGGGATTAGCTGAAATGTTCTTACATCCTAACTCTTCTTGCTGTTGCTGCTTTGGGTTCAAGCCTATTTGTTTAGAGTTAACCAGAGAGTCTGTCTCAGGAAGTGGGCACACCACATCAGTGTTACCTCCATCGTAAAGCAGAAGATCATGGGAGGGCCAGTGGAAATGTGACGCTTGCAGGCCTGAAAGGTACACAACCAGGAAGGCATGCATTTCTGAAGGCTGTCTGAAGTGAAGAAATACTGCTGTTGATGTTTTTGTGAGTTAGATGTTTACAGTTTAAAACTGATGACCTAAAGGGATATTCTGGACTACTTTGACAAGAGACGTTATTATTTAAGGAACAAGTTGTTACCTTTTACCGAGGGCAATACTCATCCACTCAATTTGCAAAATTCTGCTGAGAGAACGAAGAGTAAGAATATTAAATTAGCTGCTAATGTCAGTGTTAAGATTACCTATTAACTTTATGTAATTTCTGAGGTAAAAAAAAAAACAACAATTTTAACATGATTCATTAGTCAGTCGCATCAGATTCTAAAATTTCCATAATTTATTCATAAAGTTTCTGTGCGGATCATTAAACTGTATAATAACAGACCTGAGCTCCTGCAAAGCTTGCTGGTTTGTTTTAGTAGTAATATTAATCATACATGATCTGATTAGCCTCAATTTTATGATCATCTGATCACCCTCCCGTTGTGAATAACTGTTTTTCATTAAAAGTTATTTCCTGCTGCTGTTTATCACTCAACAAATATTTTAATTGACTTTTCATATTCATAAGCAGTGCTGTGCAGAATTCTGGCAGAATCAGTCTTGTTGTTTTTCTAGTTAAATTATGCCAGTTAGCTTCAGATGAATCATTAATAAACTATAATCTATGTCTTGTGTTTGCAGAGGTTGATCTATTGCAGCTCTTGGACATGAAGGCAGATGCTTCTTGTCTCAGTAATGGAAAACGGCAAATAAATGTCCAGCATATCAAATTGGACATTATGATGCACTGTCCCTGCAAACAGCTCCAGTGTTTGTCCCTCTGTCCCTCAGGCTCAATGGGAATGAAAAAAATTCACTTGTAAAACCCATTTACCTCACAATTCCTCTCATATGTTGTAAATAAATCAAATAAAACTCCAACAGGGTGGCTAGCACTGTTGCCTCTCATCATGAAGGTACTGGGTTCGAACCTTTCCATTCTGTGTGGAGTTTGCATGTTCTCTGCGTGGGTTCCCTCCAGGGAACTCCGGCTTTCTCCCACAATCTGAAGACAAGCAGGAGACTCAGTGACTCTTCCCGTATGTGTGAATGTGAATAATTGTTTATCGCTATGTGTTGAACTGATGTATTGGTGATTTTTCCAGGGTGTACTTGCCTTGCCTTGCCCAATACCAGCTGGGATTTACTTCAGCCCCCCTGTGAGAACCTGCAAAGGATAAGCGGTTACAGATAATGAATGTATGAAAGAAAAATCAAACAAGTAAACAGTTGAGGAAATAACAAAAAAAATCCAAGCTCAGGCAAGATAATACTTAAAAATACTTACTTTAGAATTACTACATTAGTGCAACGTCCAAGCTCACCCCATAGAGCAAAGGGTCAAAACCACAAGTGACGGGTAGGCTGGGATGCAAAGCGGGACCCTCTCATAACACAGGCAGCTGCAGCATCCATTCAGCTAAAGGCCCAGGCCCACGAGCAAGTGGACATGCAGCTGTTTTTTTGTTGTGTTTCATTAGTAATTTGTATTACTGAATAATTTACATTACGTAGTCTAGGTTGTATTATGGCTAATAGACAAAATTAGAGTGAAAGTCCATTGATAAAATGCTTCCAATTTAAACAAAACACTGCAACATTTGTACTGTAAATCAAGGTAAATGAGAAAATGTGTTTTTCTGAGGTTTATGATACTGTTATTGAAAAAACAAAGGGCATACTCAAAAAAACTAAGTAGTGACTGTGTTTCCACTTTAGATACCCTAAACATATCGTTGCACATTTACTACAAAAGACCATTTTTCATTTTCAGAGAGTTGACAGGTAACTGCTGAGAACTTGTTTATCTAGGATGGTTTTCCTTTCCATTATGTGTAGGTTGAAAGGATTTAGCTCAAAGCTTCACTATTGAACTTGACCCTGAGTGTTTACACAGAGAGCACTAATGCCGTCTGAATGTGTCAGCTTTGTGACACAGTTTACATTCACATGTGAAGCAGCTCTTGTCTTTAGTCTCTCTGTGACACCACAGCCGTGTGTTTCAAATCTATACTGCGTTGTGTGTTCAACTCACAGCTGTCCACGTCCAGTGACTGATTAAGTAAAAATGTGTGTGAGCACTTGTATGAGTGTCTGTATTTGATGGAGTGAGTCTCCCGTATGTGTACATTTAGTTTTGAATGTGCTAACGTTTGCATGACAGTTTTCCAGATGAGCTGAGTGTGCTGACGCATCTGCTTTTTTTTGTCAACGGTGGTCAGAGGAGATAATGCTATTGGCTATTTGAGAGGAGAAAAGGGGAGGAGCTTTTTCAGCTGAAGGTGGAGCCATGACCACCACTGCCATCACTGCCAGGAAACAACACTGAGTGAGGAAACACAAAAACACATAAAATAGAAATAAAGACATAAACAAGTATCCACCACTGAATGTGCAACAGAGATTAGAGAAATAATAATATATAGGAAAATTATTCTGTTGTTTTTATTGTTAGGACCCTTGTAGGCAAACAGTAGCAGTTACAGCAACATGTGGCACATTGTCCTCAAGAATGCTACAGACTTAAGGGAAACAAAATCATTAAGTGAGGCTATAAATGGGAAAAAAGTATTTTGACACCAAATATTTAAGCACCAAACCTGCTTTAGTTAAGATGAAAAGTTGAATGTAGCTTTAATTGATGTTATTTTTATTAGAAATTGTCACTACCAAAACTTAATTGTTTATTTTATATATCCAATTATCATATCTAGTTAAATGTTAGATTTTTCAAGAGTCATTTAGTTTAAGTGCATATATTTAGATTTTTCTGTAGTCAGCACTCTTGTGTCCCATTCCACCAAACTCTCTCTCTGAAGCATCAAAGGGAAACTAGAGCGAACGCTAAAGCTACTATGTGTAGAATTTAAATGTGGTTATTATCATTAAAATTATTCTGGAGCATTTGTTTTAGTTTGTTGAAAATTTAGACAAATCTGTGCAGTCTGCTTTTCCCATTTCAGCCCATTCATCCTTTGATACTATAGAGGGTCTGACAAGTTTCCTGCCTGGACAGCATCCCCTGGCGTCACGATCTGTAACTGCAGGTCAACACTTACAGCCTTACATCAATGGGAGGAGCTTCTCATCCGCACCACACACCCTTTACTGTAAGTCTCAACCTCACCCGGCAAACCCCTCCTCAGGCAGCAGCCCCTCGCTCTTCTGATATTCATGTCACATTCCTCACCTGGGCCACAGTCTTCACCTCCTGACCCTGAACAAAAAAAAGATGGGAGGACGGAGGGCTCAGTGTGAAGTTCAATGGCAAATGAAGCGTAAAACAGTCATTAGCTGATTTGTTATGAAATAAGGACAAAGTCTACTGCAGTATGTAATCTCAGGATCTCTATGAGCAAAGATGATTTTCTTGTTTTACAGAAATAGAGGAAATAAAGTGCTTATAAACCTTTTCACATGGTTCTTACTCACCCTTCAGCATCCATATCTGTGAGTTCAGGCCTTTTGTTTTAAAAACTTCAGGACTGTTGTATGTATGTATTAAGTTAAAGTACAAATAAGATCATGATAGAAATAAAGAGGCTGATGAGATAATGCCATCCGTCATCCAAAGCCCACATCAGTTACAGTTCTATTTTCTATCAAGTCTTTTACCATCAAACTGCCCTGATTTAACAGCCTTAATCACTTGGAAAACAAAGGACATACACCTGCACAGCAACAACTCCATGAGCTAATAGGCTGAGTATTAACCTGACCTGTCTGGCACTGCGTTGCCACAGGAACAGAGGGGTATGTATATACTGTATTTGTGTTATTGCCTGTATGAGACTTTGGGTGTCTGGCGTGTCTGTTGATCTCATCATCTCCCTGCGCTGTAAACGTGTGGTCGGTCAGGCCAGCATTGGGCTCAGTTCTTCAGGGAGGGGTGTGTGTTTTTAAAGTGCAGCCCTCAGAAAGAGCATGTAAGGCAGCTACAATCAGACGAGAGGTCCAGAAGTTTCCTTTACCAGAAGCCATGCAGGGTGTTACAGTGGTGGTGCTGCTTCTGCTACTGAGCTGGGTAAGTCTGATTGTTTGTGTCGTTATTTTCTGTTAAAATGTTTCAGATGGATTCAGTTTGAATTCTGCATTTCTTACAACTTTGGTAAAACTAAGAAACAGAAAAATTAACCGTGTTTTGATTTTGTATGTTTTTGCAAATTATGAATGCAAAAGGCTCCAAACAACTTTCACAAGTTTTAATTATCACTGTGTTCTACAGATTAAAATAATGGCACTTTTAATGCATTTGATGATGACTTGGATCATGTGAAAACATGTTGTAAAAACACTAAATAAAATATAGATACAGTACATCTCATACCTTTGAGAAACACTCTTGACTCTTTTCTGCAACTTTCTTTTGCCTTGCTTTTAAGTTTACCATAAATGTGGGCATTTTGATTGGCTTTGCACCACTTCATCATCTACAGCTAGTTTGGGTTTTGTTTTTGTCTTTTTCCACTTGCATTTTAAGTATTTCTGCATCGAGTTCACAGGTTTGTACATTTACATGTGAATGTGACAGAGGGGGTTGGAGGAGGTTTGCACACATAAGCAAAATTCATAAAACACTGTGTGGAAGATGTCACCATGGAGAGTTTTAAGCAATGTACCACAGGTGTGGTTGTAAAAGTTCAGCGTAACTTGATAGAAATTAATATGTGACCTTTCTGTAAGAGGTGGCGCCCCCTAGTGCTATGATTTGGCATGATCTCTCACTAGGTCTTATGTTTATCTTTGTGCTTGTGGTGTGTTCAGGGCTCCATCCAGCAGATAATCTTTGTCTTAGGTGATCCTCCAGCGGCAGAGCAGCACTGTCACAGCAACACATGCTCGACTCTGACAGACACACAGGTACAAACAGTTTCACTATGATTTTTTTAGAGTGTGAAACCAGTGTTTGCTCATTGACAGTTTCATGAAAACAAAGCTGACTACTGTTACAGACTTTGAAAGGTGAGTGGTAGTGCGGAAGGATGTCATGTAAACAAAGTTCTTACACACAGTATAAGAGAAAATACATAAAAACACTTGTGTTGGTAAACTGAGGGGTGTGTAGGGCCTTCAACAATCTGACCAGGCCTCTCTCAATCCATCCTGTGTTTGCAGTTTGTAACTCTGAGCTGATAGAAGTTTTTCTTTTTTATTTATTGAGGACATGTCAATATGAATGTTTGTTCTTCATTATATTTATCACACAGTTCTCTGCTGAAGCATCTGTAAAAGCACCTTTCCTGTGTGTCAGTGGAAGACACACATGGAGCGTTAGCTTTAACATTATTTAAAGAAAAAAAGAAGAGGAAGAAGAAGAAGGATTTGTTTTGAACATTAACTGTGTGTTGTATTTATGTGTGATCTTAGCAGCAGCATATTTCTCTGGATTTTCATTTCTAAACAAATTCATTTTACATCACTTAAGAGAGCATGAACTGAAATGTAATTTCTGCTTTACAATTTAAAGTTATGGTCTTTATTTCTTGTATGCAATTTTTTTTAACTGAATCTTTCTGGATTTAATTATTGTTTCTACTTAACTGCCTTTGCTTATTTATTTAGTTTTAATTTAGTTTTTGTGCTACAATGGAAGAATCAATTCTTGCATTAAAGCTGTACATTAAAGAAGACTTATTTTAAAAAGGCACTAAGAAAAGAGTAGAGATTTTGTTGATAAATCTTGTTCCCTGTTATTTCTACTGAAGACTGCTAAATAATGTTCAGCACACACAGTGCATGTTGGCAACACTGGGTAATCTTTTTCCTTACGTTAAATTTTTTTCAGGAGGTTGAGGCTTTTGATGAGGAGATCAGAGTATCATCCACACCAGAAAATACCTCTCATGACACAACTCTACAGGCTGGTCCCACTGAGCTGACATCAACACTGGGCCCAGTGAGCATCACTTCCCCTCTGAAATCACATCCAGCTCCGGAGGATGTAGACGCTGCAGCTGTAGTGACAACACAGGCTCACACAGACACTCAGCCTGCGGGCTCAACCAACAGAGATGAGGACAAGGCAACAAGCACGAGTAAGGAAGTAAATGAAGATACTGAAACACAGCCTCCAAATGTAACAGGAAATGAGCATCTTTCTAATTTGGACCCTGACATATTAGACAACAAGGAACCATGGAGCACAGCAGGAAGTACTGTAACGAAAACCCCCTCTGTCCACTCACTTCAAACAGTGCAGCACCCATCACAAGTTCACCCACCATTTATTGCTGAAAAGGAGGACTTTAGCTCAAGAGATGCATCTGTCTTGGAAAGTGTTAGGACAGAAATTTCAAGCCAAATCATTCAACATGAAAACCCCACTGCTCCAGGTGTCTCAGTGGAAGCTGTAGAGGAAGATGCAGAAACTACAAGTTCAGAGAGATCTTTCTCCAATGAACCACAGGACTTTGAGTTTGCTGCTATATCTACACTTACCTCAGGTCATATCACAGAATCAGGGCTTGTCACAACCACCATGTCATCTTTACCTGATGGAGGAGTGAGTGAGGTGACACAGGAGGTATCACCACTAGATATTAAACCTCCAGTTTCAGTAGAACCACCAGGTAAACTCTTAAGATTAATGGAAGAAAATGTGTCACTTACTGAAGCAGCAACTGAGGACTTTCCTGCGCCTCAGACAAATCCAACCCCAATTCTGACAGTTTTAATTCCAACACTACAAAGCGGACAAGCCTCAAGTGTCATAAACAACAAGACTGAGAGGAGTAATGTTTCAACTAGCAAGATAAAAGGAAAAGAGGAAGTGTCAGACATATTGGAAAATGTTTCAAATCACACAGAAACGTCATCACAGCAACAACCTTCCAGTGAAGAACAAGAGAGTGCAACAGAAATTGAAACTGATGAAGATAAGATAGATTCTGAGGGGGAGAACCAAGTGGAAGGACATGCAGAGAAGGGGAAAAAAAGTTATGATAAGGACACTGACAACCTCACCTCACCTGATCGGATCTCCCAGGTCAGCAGTGAGGACTACTTCAGCCAACCAGAGACTGAATCCACACAGCAGACAGTTAAAGCAGCCAATGAGCCGCCCTCGCACACAGTCAGACATTACGGTGCAGGATTAAGACCTGGGATCAGAGGTCAAAGGGTAAGAAAAAATTAACAATACCCGAAAGATGTTCATTTTCAGTAATCGAAGATTTTTTTTTTTCACATCTTAAGATACATATTTTTTGTAAGTCCTCGCTGGGAATACCTTAAAATGGCAAATTTATTTACAGTAACATTAAGTACACAGTGTTAATGATGTTTTGAATGCATAAACAAACAATCTAGGGAATTGATTTAAAAATAAAAATGATTAAAATTTGTGTGATTCTCATTCTGTTTTCTGTCATGACCCTAAACTTAAAACTTTCCTTTTTGCCTTTACCTGTGATCACAAAGAGCAAACATTAGATTTTTCAGTTTTCAGATTTTTCAATTCTAACATAATAGGAAATGTATGGAAAATGTACATTTCCTTTTTACTTTCTATGTCTATTTTCTATGGGATAATGATGTGCAGTTTAACTTTAACAAAAGTGTTTGTCCCATCCTTCTTTAATCAGTACATCACAGACAGCAGTGGGTTTACATTGTTTTTGTCAGTGATTGTATCCAGATTTACCTGTTCTATCTCATTCTGTCATCAGGGGTTTCAGGGTCCACCTGGACTACCAGGACCCCCAGGGCCTATGGGAGACAAAGTAGGTATTAAATGAGACCTAAATCATGAAATCTTCTTACATAACCATTATATCAAATGAAAGGACATATAGTTCTAAACAGATAATTTATAACATACTGCTAAATTTTGCAACCCTTATAATTACAACTGAAAAATCATGAAGAAATGGCTAAACAGCTGAACTACAGTGCATGTTAACTCTTCATTTGTAAGGTATTTAGAATGAAATAGCACTCAAATGAGATCTTATATTGCTCTCTGTCAGCTAACATTAGCTTGATGCTAACAACCGGCTATGGTATTTTCATGAAGCATTCCGGAAATTAAATTAACGCCCAAGTATAACTATTACTTTCTGGGATTGATTTACAGCTAATTAATCAATAATTTCATTGTCACTTAAAAATGTATTATTTTTAAAATAAGTATGATATGTATGGTCTAGTCTGTGGGTGTCTAGCTGTCTAACTAGTCTTGTATTGAAATAGGTGCACAGTTACTACATTACCTATTAGAGCTTTACTTTGCAAATCCCACTAAATCAATAAATGTTGATAGCCTTTATGTTATGTATGCCTAACTATCAAATACTAAGCATAAATTTAAATTCTGTCCCTGCATGACCTATACCCATTATCACTAATAAAAAAATTATGACGACTTTGAAATAGTCTGCTTTACTGAAAACAAACAAAACTCTAGCTCCTGCATCATATTAGTTATACAATTACTTTATGTTTGTTGGTCGTTTGCTTCTTCATTTTGTCAGTTAATCAACAACACCCAACAGGTGACACAGATGACACAGGTTTGAAATCATCTTTAACTATTAATTTCAGATACTGAAGGTGATTGTCTGACAACAGCCCCAAGTGTTCAATAAGCAGTCAACACCTCAAGCGGGTTTTTGTCAGTTTTTTGTGTTCTCCTGCACCCTAGTGGTCATATATAAATAAATGCATCCTTGAATTCTGAATT
>JAQFJA010000021.1:17081573-17103723 GCA_029874485.1 Naso brachycentron
ACACATTTTCAGTTCCTGGCTGGCACATCTCAAAAGTAACTCCAACTAGAAGTACATAGACAGACAGACAGACAGATGTACTAAGTGCAGCACCACTGTGTCTGCACTGTTCTGTTCTCTCCGATGTCGGGGCAGGAGTGGCCTTTTTATAGCAGCCAGGATGCAGTCACATAGCCACTCTGCATGGAGACTGCTACTCTTCAAAGCACACAATAATAGAACAAAGACTCTTAAGTGAGGAAGCTTGGGACTGTGCACTCAGTATTCCACTGACTATCAAAGTGCCTTTTTTCTGGTAGTCTATTTGTGTGATAATGATGCCACATTATCATACACATCTTTATGAGTGATTTTTGAACTTGTGCTATGTAGAAGGCTATTTTTGATTTTTACAAAGACAGTAAGTGTTAGGGCTCAAAAATATTTCAGAATTTGTTAATGAGTATTTTTCTGTAAACAACTTCATCATCATTTAATATATAAAATATCAATAAATCAGACATACGAGTTGCATGGTGAGACTGATGTGCCGCAGTTGCATTAAGTATAACCACAAAAAAAATAAAAAGATATTTTTATACACTTTATTGTATATTATGACATATAATAACAAAATCCTCACGCAAACAGCTCCTTGAATTTATATCTATGTATCCATATTCGGTGTTAAGGTTGAATCAAACAGCAATTTTCTGTCGTTCGATAATCTGTTTCAAAATGCTGTTTGGATTAATGAAGTGACTAGGTTTGATTTCTGTTTGTTTAACAGTGACTTCATGTCGCCTGGGGTTTTCAAGAGGAAGTTCAGATAAACTTTATTGATCCCATAGAGAGAAAATGAAGTGCCACGGCAGCAAAAGGAAGTACAAGAATAAATGCGTAGCATAGGAGTGAGTCAACCCAGTGGGGTTAGGTATTGGTTTGACAGCAAATCTAATTCAGTGTGTGTTTTAGCATTTTAATAACGTTTTCAATGGCAGAATGGCTTCAGAGTCTTTCCTCCTGAAAGTTATTGGAGATCAACATGTTGAAGTGGATTTATTAATTCAGTTTCATAACCACTTTATAACATACTAGCATACTTCAAAAGCTAAGTGATGCCTTCTTGGTGTGTAATTAAAAGGTGCCAGTCTATGAAGAATGTGTTTTTTTTTTTTCTGTTTAAGTCATGCCTGTGTGCCGCTGCCTGTCTTTCCACCAACTATCAGTGGGTATTATATGTGCACACACTTCCACTTCCACTGGAGTTTCTATCAGTATGCCTGAAACCACTGCGCCATTTTAGCAGGACGAACAAAAGTTCTGGAGGCCATTGGTGTAAATTGGCTGTTCATATGCGCGGCACAGTGGCCTCTACTTCTCCTTTCTCTTCATATCTCTCTACTTGAGTGAATTTTTCAACGACTAGGATCCGGTTTGGCAGCCTTCTCTCTTTCCATTCCCCTAGACACTTTCCCCGAGACTCACCTTAGACAAGGTGAGTCAGTTCCTGTCCCCTGCTCAGGTGTGCAGCAGTTCTCCTCAGCTCATCACTAATTTAGCATCCCTGTCTGCCTGCAAGCCAGTGTTTACACCACTAGACAGCGAGGTCAGCTAGAAAACACTGAGCTAAACAAGGACACACAAGGAGCAGATTGCCTCAGTGCCGATTTGAAGGGAGTCAGGCTCTCCTATGAGAAATGATGGAGGTGCAGTACTGGGGAGTTAGTGGATACGACATATTGATGGTTCCACCCCTTTGGCCTTGTCAGGATTTCAGAGATCGCCTCTGAAACCCATCTGATACACACACACTGCAGTGGGGTGAGTACTTTTGAACTGACAAAGTGGGGAGAATCTGCTGAAAAATTGGCTTTGCTGATGAAGCCATAGCAAAGTTGCCCTACAAATGATGCTTTTCAGTATTCTCCATTGTGTATTTTAGTTTAACGAAACCTATTTCTTGCTTGTGAAAAATCAGGGTGAATCTGCCTGATTGGTGTACTGACTGTATAACAAACCAATGACAGCGCTTCAGAATGTTCTTATTTTAAAATCAACAAAGCAACTGGCAAATCTATTTTTACTCTCAACAGATCATACAAAATTGGGGCAGATCAGTGGATTTGAATAATTTTTGGCAGCAGTCTTCATAGTGAATGTGGAGCCAGCTGTGCCTGAAGTGCAGCACTGCTAAAGCTGTCCACAGGAGAAGAGAGATGCCTGAATCCAGGATCCAAGGTCTTAAGCTGATTTGCATCGCGCGTGAAATTAGATTAGAGACAAATCCACTTTTCTGTGGACTCTATATGCTAAAGCCCCCACGACCAGAATAAGTCACACTGCAGCCGTTGCGATATCTAGGGAAAATCATGTTTTAGATGCTTTTGTGGGTATGGGTGAGATTGTAATAGGCTTTACAAGATAATATTCCAGAGTAAAGATGATTTGTGGATTAAAAACTTTGATACTCAGTCCTAGTGACTGCCATTAACCACTAGGAGGAGCCATGGCCACACCTCCCCAGGGCCAAACTGGCTAGAAATCTGGGCAAAATTGAGTCTGGCTGATTAGACTGATGTTTGTGTAGAGACATAGTGTCTCTGTGTAGATCATTTTAATATTAAAACATGGTATATGCTTGGTGACTGCATGAACCATTGTGCATCCTTTAATAGTTGCTCAATAATTTATGTTGGCTGTGCCTTCGCTCTGATCCCAAGCTTGCCCTGTACTACAGCTGACTGCCAAGCCTCTCTATCCCCCAGCCTGAACCTCTGCTGTCAGTCCCTGCAGCTGCCCAGCTCTGCCAGATTAGATCCCATGTCTCACAAGTCAGAGATTTGTCTCATCTGCTTGTAATCATAATTAAAGAAACTGATCAATAACTACAGGAGATTTTGAAAAGTAACATCACTTTTGTGTTTTGTCTTGTTTATTTTGTTAGTTTTCTCGTATAAAAATTTACATCATAGTGACTGCTTCCGTACACAAACTGCCAGTTGCAGCCTTTAGCCTTTGCATCTGCTGCCAGTCACCCTTCTGTGTTTCCTAAAACCACAGTCCCATTTTTTTATTCTTTGGCCTCTGCTGTCTGCAGCTTTTATCATTAAAGAGTGAGGATTAATCAGAAATGTGAGTGATTGGCTGTGCAGATGGCGAAACCATCCCTTGCATCTGTCAGCTCAAAAGCTCTTTAACTTTGTAGAGAGGTCTAGCCAAATTGTTTTTTTTTTTCAGTGGCTTCTGGTTAAATCACAGTGTTCACTCTTAAACTGCAAGGATATAGCGAGGAAAAAAAAAAGATAACGGGTAAAAAAAGGGGGGGGGGGCAGTTCCTGTGCCAAGCCTGTTAAGCAGTAATTTGCTTCCAGGATCAGTCCTCTCTTGCTGGCAGTATCGCTGCTGCTTATCTCCTGGGTTGCAGGCTGGAGACTTGGCTGGAAATGCACACTTGCACACACTTACTGTAAACACCCACATGCATACTCATGCATATACACATTCTCACTTAACACCGTCACCCCGTCTGTCCGTCCTTGTCAGTGCAGTTGTAATGTGGTGCAGCTCTTTCTGAGGATTATCCAGCACATTCTACTCCTTCAGTGTAATCGCCCACCAGCTGACCAGTCAGTCAGAAAACCCTAATTTCGGTGTCCTGCGGCATTGCCGTCCTTCAGTATCGCATCTAATGCTCAGTGAAGAGAGAGCTAAAATGGTGAATGCTCACATGACTTTTTGTGATTTGCTAAATGATGCATTTTAGGTTACTTGTTTAGCCTTTGTTCAGTAATTTTAAATGAATTCTGCAACCATGATGCTTCACTGATGTGTTATGTGTTTTATTGCTTTAGATTAAAAAAAAATGCATTTAAGGCAGTTTGAATTTGAGACAGTTTGTGTGAGATGAGAAGAGAAACCGCGTAAGTGAGGAATGGCTTGGCACATACTTTACATTGAATGCGAATGCCCCACTGGGCTTGTTAAGCTGCCAGAGGCACGTCGGCTATCTGACTGAGCGCAGGGAAAGTATAATCTATATGGCTACGGTCAGTTCTTTAAAATGAGTCATTGTAAAGCATCTTAAACATATATCCCAACACAGCTTAACTGCACCACACACAGATTAGCTGTTTAGACATTAAGATGAGCCTTCAGACTTTCCTGAAAACCCCCGCTGCAAAGAAAGAGGCAAAGCAAGTGTAGGAGACAATGAGGACAGCGTTTTTCCTTGTGCAATTTCACATAATTTTGGCCCAGTATTTTACTATATATGTGTTTAAAAGTTGGGAAAGCTTGAACAGAGAACAAACAAAAAGCTTAGAGACCAATCCTGCCACAGAAGTTCACTGTGAACCAACTACAACTGTTAGATATAGGAAAAGTCATTTATTTAGTTTTAATGCTCTCCAGATTGATTTTACATTCATTCTGTGTAGGTGGTGCCCAAAACAGTTTGGTTACTGTGCCAAAACCTTGTAATAGTACAGAAAACCCGGAGGCAAAGTGTCTTTCTTTTGTTGGTTTTTTAGCGGAGAGATCCTCTGTGGTGAACACACCTCTTTACCTGTGGGGAGTCTGCAACACAAATAAACACATGCCTCAGTCAGACATTTTACATCATCCACATAGCTTACATAATGTACTGGACAAGAGCGGGCAGATCTCCTGTTAGGACAGTGCTCTGACATCTACTGTAGTCATGTTGGCTTAAAATTTCCATTCGGTGTTCTTTGGATTGAATTTATGGCTACTGCTGAACAGAACAACACACTTTCTTTTTGACTGGAGGATTGAGCCAGTCTAAAGTTTGCAACCCACAGACGTGTTTTTGCTCATTTAATTTTACATCACAAGGAGTCAATGATATTTTTAAGCACAGGCACCATGTTTTCTGCATTTAACAGGTCAGAGAGACAGGATGACTTTAGATTAACTCTGTCGTATTGAAAAATATTTGTGAAGCAGATCACATGAGTATAGTTAAGGAGTTTTTTCCTAGTCATCCTATGCCACGCATCCTCTCTGCTGTCACATAAAAGAGCACTTAGCTTTGCTTCCAGCACACCTAAAAGGAAGCACTTAGAGCCAATTATTCACCCATAACAAGCCCTGAGAGGGACAGCGCTAGCTATGGGTGAGGGTTCCATTCTTCTCCATTCAAGGATGATCCACAAGCCCTTAGGCTGAGACTGGTGTTTGTCCATTCCCTAACTGGCGTGATTCCATGTACACAGCAGACTTGATGATGTGTGGTATAGATGGAGCTGAGTAGAGAACATCCGCAGGCTTCCCGGCAGCAACTTGTATGCATGTACAATGGCTCACTCAGAGAGGTTTGTGACTCGCTAATGTGTTAAAGGCAGGGGTTTGATTTAGGGAAATATATACCTTCCAGTGTGGACATGTGTGATTGTTGGCGTGCGACAACTTTACACATGTCAAGTTTATGGTAATGGTATATATACTGGTCCCACTGCTGATAAACTCATTGGGTGTGTCAGACAGATACGAGGAAGGAGAAGTGTTGTGTTTTCACACTAAAAAGGGGAATATCTTCCAAAGCCAGTTCACACAAACACACTTGTGATGTTGCAATAATGAAGCCATTGTCATTTTGTCCACTCCTCATGAAAAACAACAGACTCTTCTCTCTCCTCTTGGGAAACGGGTTATCTATAGACTGCCTTTCTAACTGTAGCTGCATTGCTTATAAATCCTGTTTTTTCTTTTAACTTATTAGAAACAAAATGTTAACTCACATGCAGTTCACCTGTTGTTTTTTTCCTCATATTTATTTATCTGGATTACCCAGCAGTGCTTGGTTGTATCTTGTATTCTGTTCTGGTTATATTACAAAAGGATGGCGCTAATAGTTATTTTCATTACTGATTAATCTCTTGATTATTTTCAATTTCAATTTAATTTCAAGCTTTATTGCCGTTACTGTAAAGTTGCAATAATGCCAAAGCAATTGCAAATGTACACATAAAAAATCAATAAATAAATAAATAAATGTGAAAAAAACAAATAGTTCAAATGAATAGTAATCAATAGTTTTTCGTTATTAATTATTATTAATAGTTTGATTATTCTCTCAAGCAATGTTTGACTCTTTTATTCTCTCTACAACACAAAGGGGGAAAAAAGGGCCCAATACAATCACCTTGATCAATGGTTCTCAAACTTTTTAATGTGAAGGACCTTTGACCCTTTCTCCCTTACTAATGATTATTGATCAAAAATGGCATTGTGATAATATTTTTTGAAAGTACCAATAGTCATCCCTACAATTTTGTCACAACAGAGAGGGAATTTGGTTAAAAAAATAAAAAAAAAATTGTAATTTTCGATTCTGTCTCCCAGTTCAAGTATTAATAAAGTGCCTCTGAGAAGATTTAAAAATATTGAGATATATATCATGTATCGAGATACAGCCTAAAGATTTTTAGTCCTATGGTATCTTAAATGCTGTACACATGCTAAGGAAACCAGTCCGAGCCATTTTGGGCTGTGTCAATTAATCTGACTGGACGAGAATCTGTGCCTTTTCTCTTGAAAAAATTCCCGCAAGTAACACATCTTAAAATGTCCCGTAAAATCAATCGTTGAAATCACAACAGCATGTCCATGCTGTGTTTATTAACCAGTTCAAACAAAAAACAATGTTACAAACCGATTTATCAGTGAGGCACATTGTGATCCTCAGTGAATATCAGAAGACTAATAAATGCTCGTACTAGATTACAGGATACAGTAGATCAGTGGAAATCCGTCTCTCTTGCACCACTCCTCTTTTATTAAAGGAATCTATGACTCTCCCGTGTTCTTCGCCTTTTCTGTCTGAGTCTGCCGCAGGATCTGATCTGGCCTGTCCTCCAGGCTTATGCAATGTCTTGTGTGCGTAAGTCTCATCCGCAGCATTGTCTCAGGTTTTTGTTAGGGCTTCCTGCAGGCAGCCAGCTATCTATTGCCGCACCAGCATCACTATGTGCTCTGCAGAGTTATTTCTGGATGTCATGCTGCTATGTTTTGTTCCCAGCAGCTATAAATACGTCCTTACCTCGCTGCTCATGTGCTCCAGATATGATCTGTATTGTTTTTGATTAGGGTGTGTAAGTGATTGTATTGTAATACTCTGGTACAAAGTGGCAGGTTGGTGAAGTAAAAGCTTTATAGACACATGGAGGCACAAACTCTCATACAGACAGCTGCAGGGGAAGCTGCAGGATTGTGGCATAGCCAAGGAGATAGTGTCACAATTGATGTGTGTGTGCGTGCCTTAGGGCCAGGGTCACCTCTGTCCCAGCTGTCTTAGGGGCTGCAGGCTTGTCATGCCCCTCAGACTTGCAAAGACCCTCTCTGCTGCGCTCTACACAAAGCCGTAGTTTTCTTCAGAAGGCACATGTGCTACACTTCACAGCACACACGCTCTGAGGCACCCGGACGGGCACACGACATACCCCACGCAGACCAACTGCTCCCTCAGTCAAATGATTCAGCGCATAAGGACTAAGCTAGGCCAAGTGGAACAGCATCTTGGTGTTTGTCTGATATAAGAAGGACTTAGAAGCATTTTAAGACATATGACCACTTAATGAAACTGGATCATGCTATGAAAACAATATGATGTAATTAAGTTATTTCATTTGGGCCTTGAAATACTTGACTAAGTGACTGAGGTTTTTTTTGTGTCTCATTCTTTGCTTGTGATTACTGGAATTAAGATTGCTCAAATGGAGACCTTTGACAAATGTGTACAATATGGCATAATATCTCCATTTCATTAAAAACATTCCTGAGGTGTGATATGTAGCTGTGTAAGAGGAGCAGCTCTGACAGTTGGCTCGGCCTGGCCACAGCACATGCAGTCTTACACATGAACACACATTTACTCACACGTACACACAGGGGGAAAAAAAAATTGTGGGTCAACAGGACCCCCACCACCACCACCACCACCACCTCCTCCCACCCAAGGGCGAACGAGACCAGCCATCTGCTGTTAGCCACAGCGTTGGTCCAGGTCTGACACACTACACTACCACTATGCACTTATACACACATGCACACATGTCACATTCAGCTCAACTTTCCTCCGTACCATACACCCTGCCCCACCCCCCCAACCTCTGTATACACATGCCCCCCACTTTACCACACGCCTTTCTCGCTCCCTCTCTCTCTCTGCCACGTTTTGCCATCCCTTTCAGTGCATTAAGCCGCAGAGAACATCAGTCATGGATGTCTGCGCTCTCCAGATGGACCTTGGAAATCTTGACTCCCTTAGGCCACATCAAAGCTTCCCAGCAGGAGGCTGCTAGGCACCGATGTAACTTCAGAAGTTTGGGTGGTTTGATTCAAGGACAGCGTGGGTAAATACTTAGTCTGGGGGGTCTCCGTCTCTCTCCGATTGCCTCTCATACAGCATTTGCACTCCCACTGCGAAGGAGATGGTTTAAAGAAGTAGCTGCTCCCTTTTTTTTTTTTTAACTTGCCAGGAGAATGAACACTTGTGCTTTTCAGCCATCGTCTGAGGCTACATAGACACAGTCGAGCTTTGCAACAGCTCTAGAGGTCAGCGCAGCGGATTGAGGAAACCACAGTGTGTCTTTGGATAGCTGAACAAACCAGAGTTGAAGATGTACTGGGAACTGTGGCTGAGCCAGGTCACGGCCAGTGCCGCGCTGCAGTGCATGCTGGTCCAGAACAAAGGTGGGCAACACATGTATAGATGTGGACAGACTAGACAATATAGAGCTTAACTGTTCGGCAAAGGAGAAAGATATTGAGAGAATTGATTTGAACATAACTCTGTTCACATGTTGCTGCTTTCATCAAAATGTGTGGCACATGTTTGCCACATGGTGTAGACTAACAGTTGGAAATGCTTAATTATTTGACGAATTTCTCCCAACTTTGCGAGATTACAGCAATGAAACATAGTGTTGGCTTGGTACGTTAAAAAAGCATGGACCATTTGAAGTACTTAAGATGGTTGAATCTCTCGTGTCTCAGAATTGTAGAGTGCTCACTTACTCATTATGGTCTGATAATAAAAAATTGAAGGGAAACAATAAAAAGCTGAGTGGGATCGTTCAGGTATTTGTTTACCTTTAGTGGGTAATTTTCACAATCTGCTCTAGAATTTGTGTCATCACAGCCATGGTTTTACACTGGTTCCTGTTTTATATTCACAGTTCTTTCTTTCTGTGGAATTCTTTACTAGAAATAACCCTTTGAGATGTCCATCTCATTTTCAAGGGAGTCGTATAACAACAAAATACAACAATACAAACACAATTGGACAAAACAATTAACAACAAGAAATGGATAATAAACCAAGTGTGGCTAAAAACAGCCAAGACCAAACAAAAGACAGACAAATAAGACAAAACAAAACAAGACAATACAATAGATATCAAATGAAACTGCACATATCACATGCAGTGTCACCCGAAATCCGTTCTATTATTACTTATTAAGTAAGATCAAATCATTTGCACGTTATTTTACAAACAAACAATTGAAATATTGCTTGGTTAAAGTTTGAGCCTCTCTTTCAATTTATTTTGAAGCAAGGAAAACAGTAATACTGAAACAGAAAACTGTTCCTTTTTAAAGTTGATCGTATTGCAGACAGATTCCCTGTGCTCCGTCCCTCTATTTCGCCACCCTCCTCTCCCACTCGTTCAGCAGCTGTCCAGACATGCAGTGACTTTGGCAGCAGCTGTTGAGTGTAGTACGCGTAGCTACGCATGTACTAGTTCTTTGTGTGTCTGTGGGTGTGTGTGTGTGTGCGCGCTGTAGCTATGGTAATCATTGCCTCCTGTGTAGGGAGAGAATCTTTCCTCTCTGTGTTATAGCTCCTCCCTCTTGCTCTCCTTAAATACACACACAAAAGCACTCCCACCTCAGATCTTACCTGGTTTGGGCTAGACACGACAGGCCTCTGTGTAGCCCGTGATAACAGTACTCTTCAGAGAGAGGATTGGTTAAAGTAATGCCTTTGAGGTGCCTGCAGGCAAGCAGCAGTTTTGAGGAAGAGTGGGCGGCTCTGAGCAGCCGTCCCCTCCACACAGGGCTCAGGCAGGGGACACCACTTGGACGGACAGGTAGACCATCAGCGCAATGGACTCTTGGAATTGTGTAGAATTAAATCTGTATTATTTGGTCAAAGGACACCAGTCTCACAACTCGGCTTCCCTGCTGCTTAAGTAATTTTTGCCTCAAGACAGTATTGGAATAGTAAAGCTTTTTGTGATCAGTGTGTGCTGAGTGATAATAAGACACAAAACTACTTATTATAATGGCTTTCAGTGCCCCTTTTGCTGTCTGTGATTCTGGTTATGACTTTTTTTTTCAACTTGTGTGAATGATGTTGGATTGTCAGTCACATTTTGTTTTCTAGTCTAAAAGCTTCTTTTCTCTTTTTCCCTGACCCTTGCCCCTCGTCTTCCTCCAGAAGCTCTGCACAGGCCGTTCGGTCTGGACTCGGCGGCGCTGACAGAGGCGGTGCGCTGGAGCTCCAAGGAGAACCTGCTCGGGGCGGCCGAGAGCGACCCTAACCTCTTTGTTGCACTTTATGACTTTGTCGCCAGTGGGGACAACACGCTCAGCATCACTAAAGGTAATTAGTGTGGCACTGTGATTTTTTTTTTTTCTTTCCTTTTTGACTCACTGTTAATTATTTGCGTAACTGATCAAGTGATTATGTTTTCACTGTTTGCTTTGCTTTTACTTCCTCACCACTCACAAAAAACTTTCATCAGGTTATGTGCTGAAATTTTAAAACTCGTCTCTTTCACTCTTTCTGTGCATCATCCCTGAAGGTTGTTACTTAGCTACATGATGTTACTGTGTTCTCAACCACGCCTTCCTAAGCCGCACTGTAGATGGTTGCTGCAACAGAACATTTTGATCTCCTTACATGTAACAAAGAGTCAGTGAAACCCTCAAGGCAGTGCCAGTGATTGGCAGGTCGGGAACTCCTAGAAAGAATGTTTCATGAATGAAAGTAAAGTAATGCCAGAGGAATGTGGTGTATCAAAGCTTTAACAACCATTGCGGTAATTTCACCCTCTTGTGACATCAGCGGGTATCTGACCCAGCCTAAATCCATCTTTGTCACCCTTCCACACACCAACAGCCTTCTTTCACCCTGACCTTAATTCTTTTTCACCCCCTGTGAACCAAATGTTTTTATACTCTATTATCCTCTAGTCCAGAGGTTAAAAAATAATATTAGTGCTTGGAGCAAGGACATGTTATGTGAACCTGTGTAAGCAGCACGATTAAAATACCTTTGATGTCTTAATCTTTTCAACTATTTTTTAATGTCTCACTCTTTCTGTACTACACAGACTCTTTCTTTAATCTCAGACCACCTTTTTTCAACCAGAAGCAGTTAACTGGTCACTGAGTAATGAGCTGAAAATGTCCTCATAATATTGCCCAGAGACCGCCAGGCTTGTTCCCCCAACCGATCTCAGGCATTCAACGTGGCAGAGTGTGTTAATTATCCATCATTTTAAGACTTCAATGGCAGCTGCCTGGGATGGAAATGATGTTTAGACCCTGACTCATGGAGTGGATCTGAGATTCCTGCCCACATGCATGCGAGCACATGTGCACTCGCAGTGCCCACTCCAATCGCACTCCAATGCACTTCTTCTGTCTGCGCCAATCTTTGCTCTGTTACGTGGAAACACCACATTAATGCTGCGTTGATATAACCGTATATAACTGTTTATTAATAACTGTAATATTAACGAGGTGGATGAGCAGAGCAGGCAGCGGCTGATCACAGAAAAGCACTTAGCAGGCTCCTGTCTGGAGCTGCACATTGTCTCTTCTCTGTCCAAGAAGGACAGAACCAGGCAAGGCCAGACCAGAGCTGTGCTTCAGGCACACAGTGCAAGGCAGGAAGCTGTCAGTGTTTCCACTTCAAGAAAACCTACAGGCACAGAAGACAGACACAGAGGAGACTGATGGGTTGGTGGCCTGGATGTGGATAACCATCTCTTTTAAAAGTAGTTCTGTGGATTGCTTGCATGAAGTGTTTAGTTTAAAGAGCTCAGACTGCAGTGCTGGTTAGTGGTTAAATGTTAGCGGGTCATGGTTGTTTGACTGAATGGATCTGCTGTAGTTAAACTAATGCGATTCCTCAAAGATTAAGGCATTGTGCGACCGAGTCATGACAGCCTAAATCCGTATTCAGATCAACTTCGGTCTGATGTGAAAAACTGCAGTTAGTACATTCATTTGAAAGAGACTAGTCCGGCAGACCCTGCAGAGAAATTTGAACCGGACTCAATATTTGCTGTGATGCAACATCATGTTGCTGCTGTGACCAGCAAACAGCATTCCTGTTCAATAACTGTGCAATCCGGTTTTTACTGTTTACCCTGTGACAAAAGATCAAATAGTTGACACATGACAACCTCCTCAAGTTGTGAAATCTCTTTTGTGACTAATGTAAACCCAACACTGCATATTAAGTGGGAAAAGCCCATAGTAAGCCTTTAAACACATTAATCTGGTGCTTCATCTGGATTTAATGTCTCACCAGTATCTGAAGCAACACGCCTACACCGATGTAGTCTGAACACCTACTAAAGGGTAACGTACTATGTAGTTGTCAAAGCTGCTGAAAGATTTCATGAGGTTAAGGGATAGCTTGTGTGTAAAACTTTGAGTTTAAGTGGAAGGAGAGATGAAGATCAATGCACACAAGAAGAAAAAGCAGTGGAAAAAAGGTGTGGTGGAAGTGCAGAGGTAGGTAGACGAATACTTCCACCTCCCTCTCTTGGCTGGCTGAGAGTCACTGCCAGTCCCTCCTGTCTTCCTTCTCTTTCATCTTTCCCTTTTCTCTTCCTCCAATCCTCCATCAAACTGGCAGGGCCGACCAAGATTTTGTACAGTGTTGTTTGTTCTACTGATGGCTCCCTCCCTCCCTCCCTCCCTCCTTCAGTCGCCAGCGCATCAGCCACTCTGCTCCCCCATGTCTCCCGCACTTGCGTCAGAGACAGACAGAGACAGCAGACCAAGTTGCTGCATGCCTGGCTTCGCCAAGCCCTCTATGACAGATCTGCAATTCGCCAAGCCCTTTCATTGTTCATAGTGTTTGATGCAGTTTCTATGGGAGGCACTTCACGTCCATGACTCCTCTCTCCTGTTTTCGTTCATTCATTCATGACCAACAGTGTGACATGATGATAAATTTCATTTAGTGATGCATCTCTTCAAGAAATTTGAAGGAAATCTTAAGAGATACTTAAGAGAATTTTGGTCTTAACATTAAAATTTTAGGCATTTACAAAAACTTGCGAGGATAAGTCTCTTTTTAGGGGCGTTTTAGCCATCCGCATAGTAATATTTCTAACCACCATGCTGCAAGATGTTGTATGACCGTTACATCAAGTCTGACAGATTGCCCCTCCTATGTCCAGGTGAGAAGCTGTGTGTGCTGGGCTACAACCAGAATGGAGAGTGGAGTGAAGTGCGCTCAAAGAACGGCCAGGGTTGGGTGCCCTCTAACTACATCACACCAGTCAACAGTCTAGAGAAACATAGCTGGTACCATGGACCCGTGTCACGCAGCGCCGCAGAGTACCTTCTCTCATCCCTCATCAACGGCAGTTTCCTTGTCCGGGAAAGCGAGAGCAGCCCCGGACAGCTGTCGATCTCACTCCGCTATGAGGGGAGAGTCTACCACTACCGGATCAACACAGCCTCTGATGGAAAGGTAGAGTTGAGAATGTGGAGCTGATTTTTTTGTAGCTGGTCATAAGACTTTGACAGCTTTTGATAATTCAGTCCCTCTCTTTTCTGTGTCCTCACCCTCCTCCATGCCTCTTCCTTCCCCTCCACCCTCAGGTGTATGTGACATCGGAGAGCCGTTTTGCCACCTTGGCCGAGCTGGTCCACCACCACTCAACAGTAGCCGATGGTCTGGTCACCACCCTGCACTACCCAGCCCCCAAATGCAACAAACCCACAGTGTATGGTGTGTCACCCATCCATGACAAGTGGGAAATGGAGCGCACAGACATCACCATGAAGCACAAGCTGGGGGGAGGCCAGTATGGGGAGGTTTATGTGGGGGTGTGGAAGAAGTACAACCTAACAGTGGCTGTCAAAACACTCAAGGTGAGAAGAAGACCCTCTTTTAACTTTCTAATTTTACTGAACTTAATTGTTGAAAGCTAAATTGTATTAATCTTATTATCTCAGTACCTTTGTATCTGTTCGTGATAGCAAAACCATGGTTATAGATCACCACCTAGAGGTGGACTTTGGTATTACTTTTGACTATCACAGCACTTGTTCCCAACTGCAGTGTCTGTCCAACCCACTAATAAATTTCCTCTTTTCTGTTTGTATCTTTCTTCTACAATGACAGGAGGACACTATGGAAGTAGAAGAGTTCCTGAAAGAGGCAGCAGTCATGAAGGAGGTTAAACACCCAAACCTCGTTCAGCTACTAGGTCAGTATTTCTTTAACACCCGTGATTGTATCTTGCTGGTAAACCTTAGTATTTATTTATTTTATGTATCAAAATAAAAATAATTTCAATACAGTCAGACCTTAATTGTTGTTGTCATATTTATTCTAATTGATGCGTCTTTACAGGTGTGTGTACGCTGGAGCCTCCGTTCTACATTGTGACAGAGTACATGCCTCACGGCAACCTGCTGGACTACTTGAGAGATTGTGATAAGGAGGAGGTGAACGCTGTGGTGCTGCTGTACATGGCCACGCAGATCTCCTCTGCCATGGAATACCTGGAGAAGAAGAACTTCATACACAGGTAAGAAGATAGTTTAGTTTTGTTTGTCCTTGCATTTGTCCACCTCGTACAACAAAGTAGTCTAACTTCTCTCTTCTTCACACCTCTTTCTCTCTCTGGACTTAACTTTCCCTCTCTCAGGGATCTTGCTGCGAGGAACTGCCTGGTCGGGGAGAATCACGTTGTGAAAGTTGCAGATTTTGGTCTGAGCAGGTTGATGACTGGTGACACCTATACTGCCCATGCAGGGGCCAAGTTTCCCATCAAGTGGACTGCACCGGAGAGCCTTGCATACAACACCTTCTCCATCAAGTCTGATGTCTGGGGTGAGCAATATATGTGCATACATTCACATTAGGTGTAGACTTTTGTCTCTTGCAGGTCATTTCCAATTGTGCTGATGTTTGATTATCTGAAAACTTCTCCCTTACAGCGTTTGGTGTGCTGCTATGGGAAATTGCCACCTATGGCATGTCTCCATACCCTGGCATTGATTTGTCTCAGGTCTATGACCTCCTGGAGAAAGGGTATCGCATGGAACAGCCTGAGGGATGCCCACCCAAAGTCTATGAACTCATGAGAGCCTGTAAGTAGTAGCTGTCTTACCCAGCTCGAAATTATACTGCTACTAGTTGCACTCAAGGTTGACAGCATGGGTTTAAAAGAAGTTTGATTTTCCTCGATTTCTGTCATGGGATAATTGACTGCATCCCCTTCTTAAAACTTGCCATCATGTTATGAACAATTATGCCAAATTATTTTGAGTCACATATAGCCATTAAAACAGTACTTTCTTGAAGTAACATGTTGTTGTGTCTATTTATCTACCAGGCTGGCAGTGGAGCCCTTTAGACCGGCCTTCATTTGCAGAAATCCACCAAGCTTTCGAAACAATGTTCCATGACTCCAGCATCTCTGAAGGTACAGTAACATGTAGCTCATTACCTGCATTTATTAAACTTCCAAAAGTGCTGCACTGATTAAGCAGAGAAGGCAAACTAAATCCCATTCAGACATTTTTTAATTGAACCTTAGCCATTTTGTTTAGCTTCTTGGGGAAACCGCCAGAATTCATTTATGAAATGAAACTGCTAAGAAATAGTGTCATTAGACTAGCTAAGTGTATAAAAATGTGGATAGCAAGAACATAATAAAAGACAAATTCAAGTGTTTAAAAAAGGCCTTCTAATGAGTTGAGTTTTTGCCCTTTTTTTTGCACCTTGCAGAGGTTGCAGAGGAGCTCTGTAAGACGGCCTCCTCTGGTCACTGTGGACCACTGCAGTCTTTCAGTCACGACATGCCCCTGTTGCCTTCCAAATCTCGCACACTCCACAAGCACACAGAAAACAAGGAAAACATCGAGGGTGGACTCGACGCACGATCTGACCACAGCTCGCACAGTCACTCAGGTACAGCCAGACATGCCTCCCGCACTACCAAAAAGTCCGATGCACCACATTATGATTCTGCAGGTATGCCAGAGGACACCAATTCATCGAGTCAACTGCAGCGCCGCCAAGCTCGCCGTCTGAGAAGAAGGGCTGTCATTTTTCTTCCCAACTGACCTCTGGTGGCAGCAACTGACTGGCATCGTATCGATCCATTGCTGTTTCACGGCAGTTCTACAGCACAGCCTGACATCGTCCCTACACATTGGCCTAGAATTACAACTGTGGTTAATGTAAAATTAGCCATGAAATTTCAGCCCTCATATTCATGTCATCCAACATTAACAGATATAAGATATAATGGTAATGATAATAGTACAATTCTTAAATAGGATCATGAAGAAAAAATAAAGATATATTCTACAGAAACGATTGAAATGAATGTGAAGCAGTCTCAATATTCAGTGAAACAGTCCTGCATTATCCCAAAGAACAAATGATCATAGTAGACTGAGTTTGCATCGATTTAAAATATTGATTGCATTGATACTTTTTGACCCTGTATTTCACAGACATTCACAGAATACACTCATCCCATGTTCATTACATTAAAAACTAATTTTAGTATTACCATGAAAAGATTTCAGGTTCCTCAAGTGTTGTAAATGTGGCTTCATCTCATTTATCATGTGAAAAATGGAGTCCAGTACAAATACACATCAACATTGTCAACCAAACCGTGGTTACTTGTCTCTGACACAAATATGGAAACTATTGGTTGTCTGTGATTAAGTAAAGATCTCGCTCATATTGTTTTTTGTCCTGTTTGTGTCATTGTTATTGTTACCCCATCCTCATCAATACTTGTGAAAACATCATGTATTCATATTTGGTAACCCAATTAAATTTCCATACTATTGTCTGTTGTTTGTCTTGTCTTGTTTAACTTATTGCTTATTTATTTTTTATGTTGAAAATAAAGTTTGTTTCATTCGTGTGTTTACCTGATGTGTAAAAAAACCAGTCTACCTTTTTTCACCTCTTTTGCCGCTGTGGCCTTTTTGTTTAGCTTTATGTTTTGATCCACGAACATTTATTTATTATTGTTTTCTAATAAAGTTTACTGTATATTTCATTAATTTATTAATCAAAAATGTTATGAACACTTTTGTGAACATGCAGACTGTTGCAAAATGTCAAAAAGCACAAAACAAATCCCATGAAGCATAAACAAGTATCCATTTGATAACAATGAAACCCTAAAGGTGAAACCACAGCCAGCATCCTTTTATTTAATGTCATGTTTTTTGATGTATTATATCGTTAAAATTGTTATTTTTAGAATTTTTTATTTAATGCATTGCTGTTGATGAAGAGAAAACCATGTCATGTTTTTTTTTAAAAAAAAAAAGTTATGTATTGCACGTTTGCATGTATAGTTGCTTGGGTTATGCAGTTTTCTTACTGACGAGTCTTTATTCATTGCATGGATAGAGAAAATCTTGCACTGCTCTGCATTGATTGAAAGGCCAGCAGAATTATGATGTAGTTCCCTCTTAAAGCAAAGTTACACAGCTGCTCTCCTAGTTACAGGGTTGGGTAGTTTCTATTTGGCATTTGTTATGATGAAGTCCAACAAGTGTATTCATAATCCTGTCTTTTACAAGGGCAACTTGTAAATCATTTAATTGGTGTGTGCATGCTCATGGTTTGGGCTCAGAACTTTCCATCCATTTCTCTTAAATGTCTTTTCCTTACTCATGAGGAGGAAAGAGAGTTTTTAAGAGAGAGAGGGAATAGTCCATCTTATCACAGCAGCACACGTCTGTCTAATACAATGACTGACAAGCTTATTGAGAGACTAAAAGGACAGAGAGCAGTATTCTTTAAGTGTTTCTTGCTAGATATTAAGCAACCTTTAAACAAAAATTGATGTGTTCCTGTTGAGTTCGACCAGGCTTTGTTGCAGTGTTTTAATCCAGTACTCTCTTCTCTTTCTAGGCTGGGCTTCTAGTTTGTTTGGAGGGGATGGCCGATCAGGAAGCTCCCCGGCTCTGCCCAGAAAACAGCAGTCACGAGATAAATCTCCCGCCAGCCTTTTAGAAGATGGGCAGGATATTGGCACATTTACACGAGACCGTAAGACTGGTTTCTTTAGTTCCTTCATAAAGAAGAAATCTTCCTCTTCTTCCTCCTCACCATCCTCTCAGCTCCAACAGAACCTCCCGACGCCACCCAAGAGGAGCAGTTCTTTCCGAGAGATGGAAACGCAGCCTCACAAGAAATATGAGCCCACTGCTGATTTTAGTGCTCCCCTGCCCCAGTCGGACAGTCTTGGTGGCTTCTCTGCCTCTCCCTCTCACTCCCATGGGGAACCCACCCAGAGTCAGTCACGCTGCTGTGGTGCTGCTTTTGGACAGAAACCCTCTGGCGGGGGCCTTGGTTCACAGGTGACGAGTGGCAGTAGTTGGGGTGGTTTGGCTGGTTTTTTCACACCTAGACTCATTAAAAAGACCCTGGGGCTACGGACAGGAAAGACAACCTCTTCAGAGGATGGTGGAAGTATAGCTGGAGGGCATAAACCCTTCCCTAGGTCCAATTCTACCTCCTCCATGTCTGCTGGGCTGCCAGACCTGGAACGCATGGCTCTGACTTTACCTAGGAACCGCAGTGCGAAACCCCCTTTAGAGAGGACTACATCCACAACCTCTCAGCCAGAGAATGGGGCTGCAAGGCCTTCAGAAACTCTGCTGAGGAGGATGGATGAGGGGACTGCACAAATCAGGGAAAGGCCCAAAGCCAAGCTACTTCCCCGGGGCACTGCTGTAGGGGTAAGGGCACCTGGGGTTGGGGGTGAGGTGGGGGAATCGGACAGTATGTCTCGGGTCAGAGAGGGTAGAGAGGAGAGTGGGGGAGTACTGGACAGGCAACAAAGTTGGTCCTCTCCCTCTAAGACTTCTAGTTCAAGTGCTTCAGCAGTTGCACCAACTCACAACCACAAAGTTCCAGTCTTGATCTCCCCCACCTTGAAGCACAGCCCAGCTGACGTGCACCTGGTCGGCCTGGACTCTCAGGGGAACCGCTTCAAACTGCTGTCTGAGCACCAAGCAGACCGGGACAGGCCAAGACTTGTAAAACCCAAGTGTGCTCCTCCTCCCCCTCCCACTCTGCGCAGCCTGCAGCACTCCTGCAGCGGCGACGGAGAGGAGCAGGTAGGAGGAGCACCCGTGGAAGTAAACGGAGACACATTAAAAGGTCACAGGTCAGGGCGGACATCAGGAGGAGCGACGACGGGCAGACCGTCAGTGCCACCACCACAAGTGCCTCCTGCATCTTCTTCCTCCTTTTCCTCGTCTTGCTCTACCACCACCAACACGACACCCTCCAAAATGGCCAACGGAGCCACCACCACTGCCTCCTCCTTACACACAGCACCATCCGCCGGCTCCAAAGTGGCACTCCGGCGGACCAGGCAGCAAGTGGAGAGGGTTCCCCTGGAGCGGGTTAGTCGTGAGGCCCTGCTGGAGTGTGCCGAGTGCCTGAGCAGCGCCCTACATGCCAGCTCCGAAAGCCCTGCCAGCAGCCAGGTGCTGGACGCTGGCCACCAGCTGCTAGACTACTGCTCAGGTTATGTGGACTGCATCCCTCAGATGAGGAACAAATTTGCCTTTAGAGAGGCAGTGGGGAAGCTGGAGCTCAGCCTGCAGGAACTAAGGGCCTCGTCCTCAGGAGGTGGGGGGCTGAGCAGCATGGGGCCCAACACTGTACTGGACAACCTGCACAGCTGTATTAAAGAGATTAGTGATGTAGTGCAGAGGTAGCCACTGTAACACCAACTGTCACCTCTGACTACCTGACAGATCGCTTATATTCCCTTTTTTATATTTCTGGTTCTATTGACAGCTTTTTGGGGGACGAAAGGAGAAGAATCTCTTCAGTACCTCAGAGAAATCACTACAAAATGTAATCTTTTTATTGTTTACAAACAACCATTTCATAAAATGCCAGTGTGGACACTAATTTTGCTCTGACCTGTACATATTGAAGAAATGTTTATACCAACGTAAATGTGGTTAAAGTCACACCATGAAATGTTTAGCCCCGTGTCTCCACCAGGCCTCAATAAAGGCCTCTTTGTCAAATGAATGTCGAGTGTATCAGCTGTTTGTAGCCAGCCCAGAGAGTATGTGTAAGCTCACTCTGCTTATCTGTCAGTCCATCACATACTGAGCGAGAATGGTGGTGGTTGTGCCCAGCCTAACTGAGAATACTAGACAACTGTTTTTCACTGACCAAGCTCGAACAGTGTTTCACAAATGCCTGAATCATCAGTTGAGTGTACTGTGCTTTAACAGAGGAGTATTTTGCTCAGTGTCTGGGAAACTGAGTGACCATAAGCCATTTTATTTAAAAGCCATTAATGTTTAAAGGATTGGAAAAGAAGCTCATCATCAGGATTCAACAGAATTCAAGGTTTTGGGGTCTTATTTGACGCTTTGATTTCGTGTGCAGATGTTCCTTTTTTTATTTTCATCGATTGCATCTGACAGTCAGTGTTTTTAAGCATATGGACAAAGGTGATACAATTATAAATCTCCCCAAAACTGCTTTTGTTGGTCTCAGATTAAAGCCTCGTTCTTGAGAATATTTTAGACAGTAATCAAATGTTTTGATGCTGACATTCCCACGCGTCCACACAAGGTGAGGCCATTAAGAAAGACTGAAGGGATCACTTACATGATTAAAAGTTGTGTGTAAATAAACTCAAATTAATTGCCAGGTTTACGTTTCAGTAATACCAAATACAGGCTCATCAAATCTATAAAAGAAAAGATTAATATTGAATCTTGTTTAACCCCCACAGTTCTAAAACAGTGAATGAAGGTGGGATGTCTTATCATATGCACAGCGTTTGTCTTCGCTTCAGTGACGTGACTGACGTTCACACGTTAACACAGTGCCACATAAAAGGGGAAAATCCCCAAATCGAAAGCATTTCAATATTTATATCCAGTAATCCTTGCACACATTTCTTCCTTTAATGACGGAGCATGAGCAAGTGGAGAGGGAGAGCACAGGGCAGCGCATGAGGAGGTGAATTGGGACAGTATTGCTATAAGTGTCCTTCTGAGTATGGACAGTGCTGGATTCCCTGTAGCCTTGTCATGGCCTCAGTGCCTCAAATTCTTCAGTGTATGAACACTGCAAAACGCAGCGCGCTACTTCACACCAATCACACAGTACTGATCTCTCAACAAACAAACTGCAGTATGTCTTCAGCACATGAGCGATTTGTACATTATTTGGTTCAAAGAAAAATGCTTTCTAGAATGTCTATGTATGAACTTGAATTTTAAATTATTCCTGTTTTTTTTTTTTTTAATTAAAAGCACAGACCTATTTTGAGAGAAAAGTTATGTAAATATTTGATTTATTTCATATCCAAGAAACAAAAGATTTATGTGTGGATACAGCATAAAGAGCAATGTTTTTGACTTAAGAGATGTATTGCAAGACTGAGGCTCGTCCACCCAGCTCTGAATATCTGCTTTATGAATGTATTGTTCTTCCGTTTTGAATCCGGTCGAATGTTCATCTGCATGACAAAGGTGCCATTCTTTTTTTTTTATTTATTACAATTGCTTTATTGGCCCGTATTCTTCTAATTTTGGTCACATTCAATAATTAAGTGCAGAAACAGCTGCTCTGTTTTTTTGAGCACTAACAAAACTGTGTATAGCACACACACACACACACACACACAACTCAAATATCTTTTTTTTCTTTGCTTTGGCTCACATGTTAATGTACACTGGATATGGCCTCAGACACAAATACTACAAAAACTAATCTGTAAACACTGCAAGTCCATGACACTTTCAAAATGCCTGTTAATGACACTTGATGGATTTCATTGCCAAGTAAAAGTCTTTGTCAACTTGTTTTGTGGTGCATTTCCTGTCATTTCATGATCTGTGTGTGTGTCAGTGT
>JAQFJA010000021.1:17193786-17204697 GCA_029874485.1 Naso brachycentron
GATCAATAAAGTATCTTTCTATCTATAAAACGGAAGGCTTTAGGACCATGAAGCCTGGACCGGCAGCAGCTATCGCAGCGCATTGGAATTAGAAAGACACGATGATGGTGATGATGCAGCTCACCTTTCTACGTCAGGAAGGAGGAAGACGCACTTCATTTCAGTCAGTGTGAAGTCGAGCTGCTGCCCTTCATGCCCGCCGTGTAAACCTGCTCTGTCCGGGATAATTCTGCTGTTTCACTGGATCTCAGTGCTGTGGAATGAGTTTTATCACCAACTGGAGAAAAAGCGTGAAGAAGAATGACAGCAAACAGTGAGTAGAAGAAGAGGCTTTGGAAAATCAGTGCAAGCCTTGACTCTGTCGGTACTTGTCTGTGCTCGTCAGCGGCGAGAGTCGCACTTTTATAATCATAATGTGATTTTTCTACCCTCTCACAGATATTGTCAGGTAGAGCACAGTGTGTTCCTGAGCCTCAAAGCTCCTGGAGATCACACACTCCTCTGAGCTTTGTGCCTGACATCTGTGAAGCTGAGTCCTGTGTTTCTGCTCTGCTGAAGGGTTTTGTCACAAAAACTGCCACTGTTCACCTTCAGAGAGGAAAAACTTGTATTTGACCGGCAGCTGAAGGAGCCCTACATGTATAAATCCATAGAGTCAGATCACTGTGAGCCAGCAGGGGAAACACTCCATGAACTTTAGTAACATGATCCTTCAAAATGCTCTCATTAAGTCGTTGTAGCCTGTTAGACAGCATTACATTCATGTTAAGGCTTAATCAGGCTTTTATGTAGTAGCCATGTGCTTATATACACACTGTGATTTAAAAAGTAGGCTAATTGTTTTAACTCCCCTTTTTTTATTTCTTTCTCACATCTTTTTTATTTGTTGTCATGTCACTGTTTTTTTGTCTCCTCTCCTCTGACTGCTATGAGGAAATGAAACTAAATAAAGAATAATCTGACAAAGAAGTAACACATATATTTCTGTTATGTTCATGTAGGGATGATCTAACCAAGTGGTTCTAAACTTTTAGGTCTGGACACCCACAAAATTGATGAAGGAGCAGAAAGTACTCTAATCTGCGTGGGAAATAATAACCAAATTATGTTTACTCTGTGACTTTTCCCTAGTCATTCCCTTGTTTTTTTAAACAAAGTACAGTTTAACCACCTCAGGCATCCCACAGACGCCTTGTGATGAGGGCTCACATGCAGAATGTGACATGTGCAAGACGTCACAAGCTAAAGAATTTGGGAATCACTGACCTAAAACGAACCGAAGAATCCGGGAATTTTGTATTTAAATTTAACTCAATGAGGCCTAAATGCTTTTACAGAAGCCTCACAGTAGCTTAGGTACAGTTCTGCAGAAGCATGTATGTTTTAAGGTCTTCTGAGCGTACAGAGATCACTCAATAAGAATGTAAAATACAGTACAAAACATGAAGAATAATCAGTTTCAATTTATTTACTCTTGTGTGATTGCTGCCATGTGATTCCTTGTTGTCTCGTCATTAGTAGATGCCTGGTTGACTCCACAATGACTGTCAGGAATCCATTCAGCTTATAAATGCTTAATTCCGTTACGTATCAGAGCTGCAGCAATCGAATAATCGATCTATAGAAAATTAATCGCCAACTATTCTGATAATTGATGAATCGTTTCAGTCATTCTTCAAATAAAAAAGTAAAAAGAACTGCTGGTTTACGACACATTTGGCTCTGGGAAATTGAGATGAGCATTTTTAGCACTTTTCTGACATTTTATGGAATAAACGATTAATAGATTAATCGTGAAAATAATTGGCAGATTAATCGATAATGAAAATAATCGTTAGTTGCAGCCCTAGTATTTATTAGGGGTGGGACAATACATTGGTACAGCAATATATCGTTGTCCTGACTCTGGAGATATGATCATCAGATCTGTGGCGCCAAATATCGATATTTTAATTGAAATAACACATTGCTGTGAACAGATTTCCCAGCCAATACGACTCACCAGCGTCACTACCTCATGACTCCTCGCAGTGGCGCTTATGACATGAATGTGGGCAAGGTGAATGGAAAGTTTAAAGTCTCAACCCATGTCGGCTTTTACAACATCAGTGGGACAAACAAAATTTTTGTATTAATGTATGCAGTGTATGCATTTTGTATTCTTAAGTGTGACAGATATTATGATGTATCGTTATATAATTATCATGCGATATATCGGTAATCGCATAATCGCTGTATCGTGATAATATCGTTATCATGGGCCTCATGTCATATAACGAATTGTGTCGTGAGTTACCCTGTGATTCCCACCCATAGTATTTATCACATATGGTTTATCTATGCTAACAGTTTAACAGAAACTATCTGTACGATACTCTTGAGTTCTTCTCAGATCTTCAGTGTCCCAGCACACATCCTCCTCTCACCAACATGAGAGCCATTCTTACTGTCTCTCTAAGATGACCTTTGACCTCTTCACAGGGATGCTGTGCAGGCACAGGACATACCTGACAGTCCGGACTCCCCGAGCCGGTACGTTCACATTGTGCTCACAGTCATTTATTCTGATCAATCAGCCAACACCTCCAATCCTGCACGGCTCACAGTACTCACAGCAAACAAAGTAACAGAATGATGACAGCTGTTAGCATTGAAACTCCCACAGATGTGCTGTCACACACAGACTGACTTTCATGTCTTTTCCCAGGTTGTCAGTCATAGACAGTCCAGAATTGGATCCCATCATCACAGACTTGGGGTGAGTGTCTTTGAATTGGAAACCACTGCAGGATGTATCAGATAAAAGCACATTCTGGGTTACAGTTTAAAATAAAGTAAATGTTTTCTTTTACGAAACTTGATCCCAGATCTGTTTTGATATCACACTAATTTCTCAGTCATTTCCCCCAAACATTCTGAAGAAATGTCCTCACAGAAAGCAGCAGCCTGGGAGTGTCCACATGTATCAGTGTCTGCACTTCTGTGGCTCTCACGATCGTGTTCCTCCGACAATAGCTGGCCTTTCAACTGGTTTCAATCCCTTGAGATTTCCCTCTTTTCTCCAAACAGCCTAGATTTTGTTCCTCTGTTTCAGGTTACAGCTACCGGGAAACAATGACGGTCTGGAATCAACAAATCTGTCAAATGGGTAAGAGCAGACATTTAAACAATCAAACAGCAAAACTCTGGTGTGGTTTCCAACAGAAATACTTTGAGAAACCCACTCTCTGGTGTCATGTGCGAGAGTTCTTCTTGAAAAGAACTCAAAAAGTTTTTAGGTCCCTTTGCACTGATAATAGAAGATAATTCTTTATTAGTCCCACAATGGGGAAATGCTGCTCCTGCTTGCTGATCAACGAATCAATGATTCAGACAGACTAAACTGGAGAATTATCTCTCTTCTCTCTCCGTCAAGTTATGATTGGATGAGTGCAAACATGAACCAGATGCTTATTCAATGGTTTAATCCTGCATTCTCTGTCAGGACATGTAAAGGATTTATTAGCAGCCTGAGGAGGAGGAAGGTTGAGGGAGGAAACTAAAGGAAAAGAACATGGATGATCAACAAAAGGAATATAATAGATAAATAAAGGTTAAAGGAACTAAATGCTAAATGTAGCAATCACACATTACATGCTCTTTTTTGTACTTGCTGCAATACATATGACTAAAAGCAACAGTTTTGCATTCTAGACAGTACATGTATTCGCTTTCTTGCTGAGATTTAGATGAGAATTTTGACACCACTTTCATATCTTTTTAGTAAATATGAAGCTACAGCCAGAGGACAGTTAGCTTAGCTTAGCATTAAGACTGAAAGCAGGGGGAAAAGCTAGACCGAGCTGTTTGGAAAATATCTGTTTACAGATTTAGTTGAAAGGTATGACAGCAGCATCATCTTATCTTACTCTCTGCAGGAAAGAAAATAAGCACGTTTCCGAAATGTCAAACCATTGCTTCATTAGTGGGTTGTGTTGCAATTTATGGCTGCTTAACAACGCCAGTCTGTTGCTATTTGACACACATTCATTTTTAGTTTTGCAAGAAATAAATAGGTGCTTTAATCCCAGTTGCATTATTCCTGCTACATACTTTTTAGTTCAGATTGTTTTACCAGATTGGAAGAGAAATGTCATCAACAGTCATGGCTTTAATGCTTGTTTTTGAGCTTCAACACAAAAGCATCACATACTTTTCAACCAAGGATTGTTTAATGCAATGTCATTTAACAATTCAACCTAAAAATAACAACTTTGAAATCAGTTTGATACGTTGACTTGTAATAGGGTGAAAGGGGTCAGTCACTTTGCGCTTCTGTCACCGGTTCCTGCACTGAGTGACTTGGGTGAACAGGTAGCATGACAGTATGTATTGCTTAATGGCACTCAAACTGGATCATTAAAATGATGTTTTCCCACTGCTGTGCCTCAACTTACCGTGATTTACAGAGTTTGCTGACATAACCTGTGACCGCAGCTGAGCCTAATGTACCTGTTTAGTTTGCGCTGTTAGCTGTATGCTAGCAGATTGCTCCAAACACAGGGGAGTGTTTGTGTTTACACCGCTATCACAGGAGCTTTGAACCACCATGAGGTGGAGATTTTATGTCTGGGGACAAGGGGACTCAGTGAAAATTCTTTTGGGGAGCGGGCCTGTAAGGGCAACAGAACCAAAGCCAGGTGAGCCTGGCAACTCATACAGGCTCCGAAGCCTCACTGGACATCATTACAGAGGTGAAAGGTACAGAAAAAGGGAGGAGAAAAAGAGACAGAGAGACGAGCGTCAATGTTGGGCTGGCTTTCGGTCACTGTTGAGAGCTTCACAAAATAAAAAGGTGCAAAACAGACAGCTATTGGACCAGTAGGTAATATTGGCCGGCTTGCTAAGTTGTGTTTTGTGTGTTATACCTGTTTTATCTCTGGCTGTAGAAGCAAATTTGTGTACTTACTTGTTTTTGTTTTTCAGCCTGTTTTGATAGAGGTTTAGCCCGTAGTATATTATAGCCAAGTGTTAGCATCACATTGTTTCTAGCACATTTACATTAGCATGATATGCTGCTGTTTTGAATCTTGTGTGATGCTTGTGTAAACTTTAACTGCTACTGTCAGTACATGATGTGAGTCCCTATGCAATGTGAGTCGCGCAAGCGCGAAGAGATCCACCATCTTGGACAGCTAGCTATGGCTACACCAATGGACAAATCACATGCGGTTACTTAATGCTAATGTTAATAAATTTCCACTTTTCAACACGAGTCATGATCTGAGTATCATGTCTTGATCTGAGTTTGATGGTTTAAATTACATTTAATGGGTTGAAACTAAATCATAATTGCAGTGTGGCTAGCGCTAGCCAGCTCTGGTGCTAGCAACAGCCTGCTTTATAATTTCAACTTGTGGTGGGCTAGTTTGCTAGCGCCGAGCAAAGACATTAGCATAATGTTAACCGCTAACAGTACTCCAGCTAATGTAACTGGCAAACAAATTAGGCGACTCATCAACAGTTAACATTCAGTTTGCAACAAACCATGCCTTTGCCGCTTATTCAGCGTGTAATCCTAACCCAAATATAAAGTTGGGAAAATTAAAAATTTAATCAGTAACATTTAACATTAACATAATCTTTATAAACAGACTCTATATTCACTGAATGTAGAGTCTGCAGGCAAGATAGGGTGATCTTGGTGCTGGAAAAGCCCTGGTTTCTGGTTGTAGTCTTTTGTAGTCCGTGTAATAAACTGTGGACTGTTAACTGTTAACGGGGTGTAAACTGGCTACTTGTGAAAAGATCCGCTGGTAGATGTGGTCTCTCAACTCCAACTCCATCCATGCGTCGGACTGTAAACAGTCGGACAGCGAGCGGCATGTGGAGAAGGAAGTCGGAAACAGAAATTCGCCTCCTCCAATGGAAACCCAAGAATAATGGGGCTTGCCCCCAGAGGCTGTATTGCTGTCCACCGGAAGTCAGACAGCGAATGCAGCCGATGGGTTCCAAGATTGATATTAACATTACATAACCTCATGTGATTTGTCCGAGTGGTGTAGCTGCAGCTAGCTCTCCAAGATGGTGGACCACTTCGCGCATGTGCGACTCACATCGTGTACTGACAGCTACTTCAAGACTTTTTAGGGCAGAATGTTGTTGTAAATGTAGTATTAAAAAAAAAAAAAAACTCAAAAATTACAGCTCTAGCTGTTCCTTCAGTAAAAATAAAAATGTGCTAATATCCACTTTAAATCATTTGGCCCAATCTTAGCTGATGGTTCACAATATAAATCGCAGTGTTTATAATGTACAGGTCTTGTATGGCGCAGCAGTTAGATTTCCTGGTTTTTAACCAGATGACCCAAGTTCAAACATGATATTAGAATGGTTTCCTGGCTTTCAGTCAACATTCATTACGCTGCCACACACTACTACTTAGCATGGTTAACTCTAGACTTCAACTCTGTACTGATTTGACCTCCTTTTTGAATTTTGTTAAATTGTTATATGTAGCTCCTTTGAGGGGAAGCTTTACCACCTTTGTTAAAAATGTTTAGCATTATTTACTGTTGTGTAAAAGCAGCAGTGATTTTCAAAGATGTTAGTAGTAGTTTGAAATGACAGCAGATCTTGTTTTTCTGTGACCAAATCCATTTTTCCACCATGAGGACCGCTGCATTTTAAATCTAATTAGGACCACTATTAACCCATGCCTCTCTGTGCTCCTCATAGCACAAACATGAGAGATGGAAACAACGGCCAGTCTTGTTTTTTGTTCTGCAGTCAGCAAAGACATGGATTTTCCCCTCATGTTTCTTGCTGGCCAAAGTGCTCAGCTCTTGTGATGGTGTCTTTATGAGCGACCATGGGGGGAGAAAATATGTAAGATGTGATGAGCACTTAGACACAGTCACGTGAGTGTGATCTTTATGCTTTCTGATGTTAGCAGTGTTACTAATAGAGTGTGCAGTCATGTATGTGTGGTATACAGACATGCTACTGAACATGAAGTATTTTCCTCTGACCTGTTGAGGAGAAATAACATTTTCTTTGAATCTGCAGAGCATCTTATGTTTTTGTGCAAATGAGGATGTTCAAATGCATTATATGCTGATATAGTCTGTTACTTTTCATAAACACCGTATTCTAACTTGGCCCCTCCTTCCCAGCTCAACAACATTGAAATAGCAACAAGAACAAAGCAGTGAATCAGAGTGATAAAGCATTTATTTCTAATTGTTTTAACGATAAGGTTCTACCAAACAAATAAACACACCCACACCTCGGCACAACCCTGCAGGAAGATGCTGTTATGCTAGATGTTGTCACGAATCAGTTAAAGCAAACACTTCATCCTCTTTGCTGTTTGCCTCTTTGCCATATGTGTGTGTGCCCTTAGTTAAACAGACACACAGATATGCAGCTCATGACACTGACAGAGAGCACATATAAGAGATGACACAGGGATGTAACCTTGGCATAGACACCTGGCCTTGCACTGTTACTAGCTGGGGGTTAATGCAGCTTTTATTATTGAATTAATCAGTGACAATTTCAAAAATTGAGAAATTATTGAAGTCTATATCAAACATGACCTTGTTTTAGCTTCTCAAATGTGAGGATTTTTTGCTTTTCTTTGTCTTTTGTGATAAGACATAGCATTTAACTAGCATGCAGAATGGCAGAGCCCTCCAACTAGTTAAGTTCAATGGAGTGTAATCCTTATTAATACTGTTAATCACGCCTCTGACTCTCTGGCTATGCTATTTTAAAATGTGTGCATTTAAAAGGACCTTATGTGAAGTGCAACACGTCTCTAATTACTGATGTGGAACACTGGTGAGAGGTGTGTGTGTGTGTGTGTGTGTCAAGTCATTTTGTGCTGTGTAGCTGATAGGCTTCTTCTTTTAAGTTCATATACGCGCACATGCTTACACACATCTGATGGAGGAGTGGTTTATCGTCATCGAACGCTATACCTCCTGGTCCTGTGCCTGCTTTTCATTCATGATCCACATTTTGAGCTGCTTTACTGTGTCTGTGCCTTCTATTTCTGGATCCTCTTGTCGCTGCAGTGGCAGAGATTGAACACTGCAGCAGACTGGACCAGCTGAAATTTTCACAACGCACCAGCATTCTCCTCCAAGCTTTCAAACCGCACTTTCCTTCTTTCAGCAGCAGGAGAACGCAAAAAGTTTTGAGTCAGATATGATTAAACAGCATCTCATATTTCTCCTATTAGCTGTCACTTTGTCCTTTCTCCTTGTTTTTTTTCAACATTGTTTTTATTTCCCATCACATAGAAAACCCTCAGGCCGTGAGTTTTGGGCATCTAGCTCCACCCCTCACTTTGCATTAGCCAATCAGAGCAGAGACTGCAATGTGGAGCACAAGGGTGATGATCGAAAGAGGTGGGATAGGCTTTTCCTATGTATGTGTGTATGTGGGTGGGAGTGTATTAAAGGCAGCACAGATAAACTGTGTTTTCTCCCCACATGTGTGATAGTCATCCCAATCTTATTAAGGTCTGCTGTTGCGGCTGCGTCCTTCCTCCTCCTCTCCTCCCTCCTCCCTCTCTTTTATTCTTCCCCCTCTCTCTTTCACCCGCCTGCCCTTCTGCCGCCACTGCTTCTGCTCTTGTTGCTGCTGCTGCTGAGACAGATCATTACACCGCACTGCTGGAAAGGCCCCAGGTTCACATTCACTTTTGCAGTTTTCTTTATCTTCCTCCTCCATCTCTCTTTCACACACACACGCACACACACACAGTTTGCCAGATGAAAATGTCAGAAGAGGAAGAGACTCTGTCAAACGGGTAAGATACTAGCTGCATGTCTGGTTGTGTGTGGCATTCAGTGTGTCGTTGGCCTGTGTTAGATGCTCTCTAAGTGTGTGTGTGTTGTAGCAGCGAGACTTAGGCATGTAGACAAACTCACTTGGTTTATTACAGGAATACTTCAGTTCTTTGTGTCAACGCTGTGAGGCCTCTGAAGATCTTATACCCACTGAAACGATTGTGGCAAAAGCTCTGTTGGTGAACAACTGCTTCGTCACTCTTGGAGGGGTGTGCATGTGTGTGTGTGTGTTTTCTAGCTGCAAGACTAAGGCATCTGGACAAACTGGCTCGGTTTATTATAGGAGCAGCTAGGCTCTTTTGTATCTGCTGTGAGGCCTTCGAAGATCTTATACTGGCAGAAAAGATGTGTGGCCCAAGCTTTGTTGATAAACTAATGCTTCGTCACTCTTAAAGGGATGTGTGTGTGTGTGTGTGTGTGTCTGTGTGTGTGTGTGTTCTAGCTGTAGGACTCTCAGGCATCTGGACAAACTTGCTTGGTTATCATAATAGTAGCTCTACTCTTTTGTGTGACTGGTGTTAGGCCTTGGAACATCTTATACCAGCTGTAACAACTGTAAACGTGACGAAAGCTCTGTTGATAAACTAAAGCTTTGTCACCTTTGGAGGGGTGTGTGTGTGTGTGTGTGTGTGTGTGTGTGTCACTGATAATGATCATTGTGCGAGTTGTTCTCTAGAGAAATTAAGCCAGAATTTTAGCTGACTTGAAGTTCAATGTTCAATTGCATTATTGGGACAATGTGAGGTATGCACATCCTGAACTTAACACACTCTCCTTGTTGTCCTGCTGTTCATGCCTTTTCTGTCTGTCGTACAATTGTCAGTTATTCCCTCACTTAAAGGACAGTGTGCTGTTCTGTGTGATAGTCTTGCTTTCTTTCCTTTTATGTGCCCTCAAGCCTCAGACCATCTTAATGGTTTAAATCTGCAAAAATGCTGTTTCCAATCACTCAGGACCAGTTGAGTTAGTTTCCCACTATAAGGAAATGAAGAAGCCACTTCTTGCTTTTCCACATTAGAATGCCATCAGCATTGTAACTTTATGTAGTTCACTGATTAGAATATTTGCTCCTGATTAGTGTAAATAATCTGAACAGCTAGACGGTAGATCAGAGCGAGTATGTAACATGTAAATAGTGGTTTTAGCTAGAGCTGCAACAATTAGTTTCCATTTGTTTTGATAATCAATTAACTGTTGTACTTTTTGAACAACAATGACTCCTAAATGTGAAGATTTTGCTGATTTACTGAGTCATTTATGATAATAAATGAAGAGTCTTTGGGTTTTATACTGTTGGTTGGACGAAAAAAAATAAAAATAAAAAATTGAAGATGTAACTTTGGCCTTTGGTAAATTGTGATGAGAATTATTCACAATGTTTTATTTTAACCTTTTATAAGTTAAGCAATTAATCAAATAATTGTTAAAATTGTCAGATTAATTAATAAAGAAAATAATCAGTAGTTTCAGCCATGTTTCAGTCTCTCTTTTTGTCAGATGTGTAGACAGGTTCTTCAAAATACAGTTAACAAGCGTTGATATTTGTTATTTACAGGTTATAGCTGTGCCATGATGTCAAATATGTGATTAGACTCCAGCGAGATGATAAATTTTTAAATAAGATTGTGATATAAACACTGTATGTCAGGGCTTGGTTGGATTCAGATCATTATTAAATGTGGGCTAAGGTAAGAGTTAGAGTCAAGGTCAGGCATGTAATTTTGATAAAGTTAAAGTCCAAAGGATGAATGTAATCAATGCTGAGTCAGCACAAGAGCAGTGGACAATAGTTAAAGAGGCCATATTATACTCAATTCCAGGTCTTTGATTTTGCTTTTGGACTCCTGTAGAGCAGCTAGACACAACTGACTGAACAAAAGTCTGTAGATCTTCAGAAAACTGTGACTCGCACCGTATGTCTTCTTTCTATTTTCTGCATTCTCTCAATACTGTCTGTGTAGCATCTTCTTCCCCCTTTTCCTCCTCTGTGCGGGCCTCCGCACTCCGCTGTACTCACAACCCCTTTACTGACACAAAATAAACACAGTTAGGACACAAAATATTACTTACA
>JAQFJA010000021.1:17388059-17404068 GCA_029874485.1 Naso brachycentron
AAGAAAAACATAACCGGATCAACAGCACAGAAAATCACAAACATCACTGAAAAGAAAATGTTTGTCTCCTTTCAGTTAAGCTGATCCGTGGGCAAATAAAGTTTCCATACATGTGCTCAACTCATCGGTGACAGCATCATGAGGTGTTAGCAGCAGGTTGGTCTCTGCTTCTGTGTTTGCAGGTCAGAGTGACTCGTCTGACGAGCACTAACACGTCTCTGTTTTTTGCTGACCTGGCCCTGCTGGTTTTCTATCATGCTGGAAAAGATCCACTTTACTTTGACCCCTGCCCGTTTGCCCTTTGTTAGACTTTACAGTTGTTTGTGTGTGTATTTTGTGCAAGTGTACTATGTTTGTCTGCATAGAAAAAAGGACCAGCATGAAGATTTGTGCAGAATTTTGTGTGTGTGTGTGTGCGTCAGTGTGTGTGTGTATGTGTGTGTGGTTAGAGTTTCACAATCCAAGCAGTGGTCGCAGGCCAAATGGCGCATGGAGAAGCTTCATCTTTGTAAGTGGCCACTGGGGGCAGTGTTAAGTGTCCTGGAGGGTCTCCAAGGTCATAACACACACACACACACACACACACACATACACACACACAACTCGCAGACATTCAGAAATGAGTGTGTGTGTCCTGGAGGGACTGAGGGGTCGTTACCCTACTAATGGGGCCATATGGTCACAAAACAAACACAAACTGTTCCTCCTCTCTGCCTGTAATAAGGTCATGAAGATGCTGATCTCACTCAGATGGAGGAACCAGCAGAAGAGAAAGTGCCAGAGGATGTGGACTGAACTCACAAGGAGGAGGGTCAATAACCTGCAGCATGTCGTGTGCACAGCAGCCTGCGTGCAAGAGACATAACAGAGAGATGTGAGGTGGTGCTTATCAATACACAAACACTTAATGTTTATAATGTGATCCTGATCACATCTGCTTCAATTCTTATTATGTGGACAAACTTAGCTGCCTATGGAGGTGACGCAGTCTATCTGCATTGAAAACTTTGCTGCTCTGCTGTTCACCTGGTGTCGACACACACTGTAAATGGTAAAGGGCAAAATTAGCATGAAACTACTTGTTCAGCAAAGAGACTACAGCTGTGTCCTAAATCACTGCAACACCTTCATTTTGTGCGGGTCTTAAGTATGTTGTGTGTTCAAGCTGGAGAAGTGAAGGGTAGAAATACTCTAAATCTGACTCTTCCAACAGCAGCTCTGTGCACATGAGATGACAAAAGGAAGCTGCAAAGAAAAGGGTGAGGAGCTTCAGCTCACTCATCAGAAGCTGAGTTACAAAATATCTGCAAATATTAAACCACAGGGACGTATTTGAGAAAGTCAGGGTAGCAACTTTTTACCACAGACCTGCAGTGCCTAAGAATAGGATGGAGACATTTGTAGGATCCAGGGTCTCGACCACACTTACACAGGTATTTTTAAAAACTGGATTTTCCCTGCTCTGTTTTGAAAAAAACTCTCCACACTAGCACTGTTTTCAATAAATATTGATCCACATTGAAATGCAAAACATTAAGCGCTGTTAGGAGCATGCCAAACCAGCAGGTGGCGACATAACCCCGGCCTAAAAGCCATGTTGACCAATCGGAAACCTGAACAAATTTAGTAACCTCCGTTCTGTAAGGCCAACAATAATAATAACAGCAAGTAACAACAGTGACCTCTGTAGCACATTCTGACACCTCTATTTCTCATTAATGTGTTAATATGTCAATAGCCCAGTTAGCAACATTAATGCCTTGTACACATAATGCAGATTTTTTTAGGCAGTGATTTTTCCTGTCCTGTTGATAGCTCTTAAGCAAAGCAATGCTGGATTCGGCTGACTTCTCTGTGCACCAGTGAAGAGATGGAGCAATGTCTAATTAATGTGTAAACTTGTAAATCATGCTAGTGCTGCTAACCACATGTAAAGCAACCACAGTGGTGTTGTGGTGCTTGGAAAAGTGGGTATACTCTTAATTTATGTCCCCAATTATCTTTCAAAGCAGCCCGTCCAGCAAAGCACCCTTTTTAACCAGTGACGTGTCATAAACAGTGGCGTGTAAGACGAGATTACATATTTAGTTCATCAAAAAATGGGACAGCAGTCAGCCTGTTTGCACATTGTCAATTAACTTCTACTGCTTGACTTCAGGGAGTAAAGAAGATCATTATGAAATTAACATTAGCCACCACAGAGGTACAGATTTTGCAATCAATAATGGCCCACAGTCAGACTAAAGGGTAAGACAATTACATAAATAAGCATTTTGAGTGAACTATTTCTTATTCCTTAGTCAATCCACACATGAAAAAAAATCTTGCAAGTAGTCAGTGGGCCAGTTGTTTCTTCTGTAAACAGTCTCTTGGAATAGCTGGTTTGCAACAGATAGGATCAGAGGGGATTTAGAAGTGGGTTTACTCAATGCAGACTGAAAAATAAGTAAGTATACCCAGAATACCTGCGCATGCCCTGCACTACACGCCGGAGTTTGGAAAAAAATGCACTGTAGCAGGCGTTCTTACAAACCTCTGTTATGGTGACACGTTTGTCTGTGGACGAAAGGCCAAAACGCAAAAAATAAAAAATAAATAAAACGTTTTAAAAAATACCAACGCATGTGTGGACAAGGCCGAGATCTGATGAAAAAACAAGTTCTCAAGCCCATGATCTGTTTCTCTCCTCAATAATCACACCATACTAAAAGAACAGTGTATTTACTTATCATCAGCAGCTCTGTTTGCATATTGCTGTCATCTTGATATAACAGCAACAGCAACTGTTCCATTCTGCATTTCAGTTTATGAGGTGAACAGACTTTGATGGATCTGTTTGCACACAAAAGGTCAGTGAAGAAGCTCTGCTACACTCTGTGCACCGTGACACAGTTTGGATCTGTTTGTTCATACTTGTAGTGTTTTCTGTGTGGTCTGTTTGCACAGCTTGCCATGCTTATTATGAACATCATTTCTGTTAGGCCAACGCATTTATCTCTCCTGTGTGATACTCTTTTCATAAACTGCAGCTTACACTGTCACATCATCTCGTTGTATTCTGGCACTTGGTGGTTGGTATGATTGCTCTTTGACAGTCTGTTTCGTGTGTGAAGATGCTGAGTGGAGTAACACTGTTCAAGGTGCTGAACAGTGGTGGGCTGCAGTATGGCAGACTTCATATCTGTCATCACAGCTCTCTCTGCAGCAGTTCCTCATTAGCCCTCACATTGGCCATGGTGTGACTATTGTATCATTTTGACAAACAGTGCCTCATGGCTGTGTGCACAGTGAGAGCAAACAGTGGCATTTAGCATGGGCTAAAATCTGTGCTGTGTAAATAACTGCACTTTGCTAAAACACATAGTAAGTCTACTGTATAATGTAAAGCTGCTTTATATGTTTTATACTCAGTAGTTCCATAGCATAAAATTGTAATTTTATCAACATGAACTGCAAATCTAAACACAGTCAATATAATCAATCTGCTACAAGCACATAGTACTGAGCTAAAAGGTGTCGTCAGTCATTGTAGGCCTTTGTCTTTTTTGTAATTTAACTTTTTTTTTTTTTTCCTTAAAGGTTTTGGTTTATTTGTGAGTGTGGTCTATACGACAGGGGGCGTTTGAAAGTCAAACCATACCGAGTATCACACTGTGTGAATCCAGGCCTGTGGGCATCTGTTATAAAATTCCCCTCAGAGCAGTCACAGCACTAAAATAAAATGTTGGTGCAGTATTTGCATTTCTTTAAAATTGCACCTTTACATACACATCATGTCACATTTCTACTAAACGTGTCAAAGTGGCGTGGTGCAGATTAAATGCGCATCAGGTGACTTTCTCAGCAGACAGAAGAGGGACAGGACAGCTAGGTAGCAGCAAACCACTGCAGCTGTCCTTGCAGCAACAAAAATGGGCTTTTTTAACGAGGCATTGGGACGTTTTCCAGCCCTGTCTATGGCAAAACATGATCTTTTCTAGCTGAAAATTGATCTTTTCCAAATGCTTATCAGGTGTTTTTTTCTGCCTAAACCTAACCAAGCCTTAACCACAGCATTGTCACAACATAAAATTGAAAACTGCCAAATGCCAAGTGGCATTGTAAGGGATGCATCAATCCTAACCCTAACCTTAATTATGCCCCTTGTAGACTCTTGGGACAAGAGAGCCAGTATGGACTAATAACAGTTTGTGTTGCTCTAATAAATTTAAGTTTGATTTATAAGAAAACAAGTCAAAGAGTCCAAGACAAAAAAGTCCTCTAATAGCAGCAGAAAATGACCACTGAAAGGCAGAGTAGTTTTTTTCAGTTAATGCGTTGATGTTTTTCTTTTTCACTGATTCATATGTAAGCAACATTAACTGTTTGACCATTTCTTTGCTGTGTCACTGCTTACTCCTTAAACAAAACATACAGTAAAAACAGAATGCAATACAGTGCATGTTTTATAGGATCTTTCTGATTTTCATACATGCGGCTTAGATTATTCCACAACAGGTAGTACTCCTCCCCTTCAACGTGTGAAAAGATGAATCGTGTCTGGTAGCTGATTATTGGAACTATGTTAATTTTAAGCTTTGAGAAAACAGAAATTTTAGAAAACATTACAAACTGGAGGCGTGGAGTCTGAAAGATGTGGATGTTCATAGTGCCCATGGCAGTAAGGGTTTAGTGAAAAGATGCTGTTGGTTGCATTATGGGAAATGAAGGATTGAGCATTTTGGAACTTGATCCAAATAAGAGATTAAAGGTCTGTACATCATACCATGTTCTTTGCTGCATCACTTTTAACCATCCTGTTTTTAATATGTCTCATGTGGGTGCCCTAACTTTATGGAAGAACAATACATTTCTTAAGAGTGCTTGTGTGCCAGCCCATAAAGTGTTATGTGTTAAGGCACATGGGGGAGTCCTGAAGATGCTTCTGGTAAATCTTTCGAATTCCCGGGACAGCAGCTGCATGTTTCCACAGGTTTAACTCTCTCATTTAATTTTTTTTTTTTTTTTTGGTTTAAGGCTTCCCTGATTTTGTTGTAGACCAAAGCACAACTTATTTCTCTGTTTGTACTGCTGTAAACCCTGAGGTTAACTTCTGGTTATAATCTCTTCATTTCACATTTAAATCACGTGATTGAAGGGTTTACACTGCTTTGCCTACATTTGTCCACATATGGAAACTCTTCTCCATATGAGTACAAAATGTTCTTACATATTCTGAGATGGAGGCCAACTAATAATTTAATACTGTGCTCCTGATGTCACGGAGAGATCCTTCACTTTGTGATGGTAAATCACCTGTACGCTTGCAGAAAGAACAATATCTTGCCTCAGTCTGCTGGGAGCTTAGATTCCTTGTAAGATGAGCATCTAAAGTAAATGACAAAATATAAGTGAACAGAATAACCATCTGAATGAATAATTCATGAGAACACAACAAACTCCATTACTCGTCGTAGGAGAAGATGTGGGAGATTAAAATGGGAATGTGATACTGTTGAAAATATTCTTCTTTTCCCTAAGGATTGGAAATACAGTGTCTCTGTCATATGTATTGTAGTGTCAGTTCACAAACTCAGAGGAGATCTGTCAGGTTTAAAGTAAGTTTTTTAATTTCTAACTCCACAACAGTGTGCAGTGTATATTCATATAAGATTAAGAAGATGATGTTGTAAACAGAATTTTTGCTTTGGTACCAAAACTTTCTGCTGGTTAGCTGCCCATCAATGCCTGCTACAGACTGCTGAATGAAAATAAACTGCTTCATTCTACTTCCAGTTTCCTGAGGTTAATCCAGATTATTAATCACCAATAAATGACTTGTTGCAGATCTATTTTGAGGGTAAATGAGGCATGAGCCAATGGCTAGATATGGATGTGACACACCTGACCACTTGGTGGGGTTGTTAGTCCAGCTATTCTCTGACAGGTGAAAGGGCAATATAGGGTTTTGGATGCACCTACCACACAGTAGTCGTCCAGTTTATGGACATAAAATTATTAAAGTTAATGTAGCTCAACTGCTATTAAAGTGAAAATGTGAATTTAATGTTACCAGCAGTGGGCTGCAGCCAACAAGCTGATTTTCCCTGTTGAGTTGTTTTGTTGCAGCAAATCCCCACACATGCAAGCCAAATGACATCAGTTCATGTATATTAGGCTCCTGCATCAAAGAAACAGCAGTGACATCCTCTCAGGAATAATTATTAACAGTGCTTGATACCATCTGTTTCACAAAAACAAGGTGAGAACGTCCAAAAAGGACACATGAATACATTTAATATCACAGCCATGGAGATTAGTCGTGATTAATGTGCGCTGACAGTAGATAATCATGTCAATATCCCTTTATTCATATTCAGATTTTGTACTGTTCCAGGCCATGGACAACAAAGTGACTAATCATAATAATGTCATAGGCAGACTTTAATAGATGCATTAGGATTGATATACCCCTGGGGTGAATGGGTTATTGCTCATAAAGCGGAATCATCTGCACTTGCAATTAAATCAGATGGCATTACAGGTTCATTTAAGAGACTTCTAGATAATGCAGGCATAGAGAAAATGGTCAAATACATGGTAATTGTAACAAATTTAGGAGTTTGAGCAAGAATACGTTAAGGAGATTATCAGAGTGGTCTGTGTCTGGAGCAGGAGTGGAATAAGAGTCCTGCAACTGTTACGACATTTCATCCATTTTAACTGGATTAGCTTTGATAGGAGTGAGGAGACTGATGTTTTGCACAAAATCAAAACACTAATGTCAAACTCAGTTTACTGTACACTGAATGTTGTGTACTTAAAGACCTCTTTCACTCAGTATTGTTTTTTCTTATGTTTATGTCCCCTAAAATGTCTGACCTTGACTATACTGACTTGTACCTGTAAAAGTTTGTCACTATATTGTTGTTTTCACATTTCTTCTCTGAAGGGCAAGATCTCTGTACACTTTTCTAAAAACTGAGATCCAAACATACCTGGGGCAAGCTAGATTAGGTACATCACAACTTCAAAACAAATTTGAAATCTCCAGAACTGAGCAAACTTATCTCAGAGCGGACAGAGGGATTGCATTAACATAACCACTGACGCTGTGTCAGTCACTGCTAGTTACTAGCTAATAAGTTAACAAACAGCATACACAATTTAGGATGCTAGCTGCATTTAGCATTCTGATGAGGGGTGGGAATCTCTAGGTACCTAACAGTTTGATTCAGTTACAATACAGGATCCTACGGTTATGATGCATCTTCATTTTATCTTAGTGTGACACAGCTTACATATAGCACGACCCTTGTCCTGTTCACTTTTGCCGTCAACTTTGTAAAAGCCAAAGATCTTCCAAACACTAGCTTTAATCCACTTGGTACTGGTCGAATCTCACACTCAGCCATGTTTCTTTCCTGTTTTTTTATGTGCTCCCCATAAACTGCTGGAGTGTGTGGCGCACTGCTGTTCCATTTTCTACCTGTTTCATTTCGTCTATTTTAAATTATTTAAAATTTCGATTACTGATTATTGGACATTGTTGAATCAATTTAGAATCAACCACGTCGGAATCACAATGCATCTAAAAATCGATTATTTTAATCACCACTAGTTTTGATATGTCTGATAGCAGCAAATTGTGGTGCACAACAGGCTCTTTATCAAAATCTGTTGGACTGAGGCTCAAATATTTATGACTAAATCTCTCCATGTTTCATGTAATGCTAACATTGGCCATCTTAATGTACCCCGCTCTTTTACTGGTAAACCTAGCGAAAGCAGCGGTAGCAGGCAGGGCGTGAAGTATGTGACTCATAGATCCAGAGTTTTTTCAGGGAGAAATGTGCTTTCATTCCTTTTGTTCTTTGTTCCTTCTGTTCTTTTTTCAATTTGGTTACCTAGTGGGCTCAAACTGTCACTTGACATTCACAAAAGGATAACTTTATTCTATTGTTTATCCCAAATGTTCAGAGGCTGCTTTCTTTGTTTTCTCAATGACTTGCTTAGAACAGGAAGAAAAGGAAGGGGGAGGTTTGGTCACTGTGCTTGTTCATTTTTGTTTGATATTTTGGTGCTCTGAAAAACTTTGGGCCAATTCATACTTTCTGCGTCCATGTGGCCACAAGGGTCTGCTCTGGTATGCATCACGCAGAAATCGTCATCCACCCACCTCCACGAGGGTCCATGCAGACCCCTCTGCGAACATCCTCGTGCATCCCAGAATTTGGGACTGCACAGACTGTCCGCTTTGAAGGTACGTTGACTACGCATGCTCTGTCACGTGTGTGAATAGAGCAATGTTTTAACTTAACTAGTTCTACTGTGGATACACTGATTCAAGGCAAATTTAAACAAAGATCTCTCATTTCGTTTAACAACAACAATAATAACATATAAGAATATAATACATCCCACTCAGGTAAGCATATGCTCTCCGTCATGTCTGCAGAACATTTATTTCTTTTTCTCTCCTGATATCTCTGCCTGGATGACACAGATTTAGTTATAGCTGCAACATTATTTTAGTATGACTGGAACCGCTTTCCCAGCCTGCACAGGCAGGCGAGTATGTGGATGTTCGCAGATGCGCAATGTGGAAAGTATGCTCGACCTTTGTACATATACAACCTTTAATAGTTATTCGACAACAGTAGAGTACTATTACTCAAAAAGAACAAGCAATGTATGCAGGCTTCATTTGCACAGGCGTATAGTTGTCCGTTTACCTTTTTATAAAAAACTGTGTCAGAGGAGGTGCTCAGCATACGAATACAATTTTGTATTTCTGAATTGTCCATCTACATTTTGTGAATGCTGACAGAAACACAACAAAGATGCATCTTTACTTTAACACACACTTACAAACTGTGAACTCTTGTCTCAAGACACTCATTTTCTGCTGGGCCTTGAAAAACAGTGTGTCCCATGACGGTCAGGCCGATGGTCTGAAGAGGACGCTTGTCGCTAGTTTGGAGTGTGTGTGTGCCTATGTGTGAGAGAGAGAGTGCGGAGGTGACAGTCATAGAGGGTCAGATGTAATATGTATTTGTATGTCGTGTTTATGATAGGGAGAAGTAATGTTGAAACACAGTACTACCGGCACGTGTGTGTGTGTGTGTGTGTGATCTCCAGCTGCTGTTTCACGGCAGATTAAAGCCTCCTGTGGTCAATTTGCTCTCCCTAATGTCAGGTCCCCTCCAAAGACTGGAATCAACTGTAGCCTAGCAACCGTGGCCACAGCTAAGGGAAGCGCAGCCATGCATGCAAAATTCCACCTATTTAGGTGTGTGTGTGCCTATATATTCTGTAGGAGGGTGTGACTCTTTGTCTGTAGTGCTGTGTGAGCAAATGCAAAGGTCTTAGTTCGCACCTCTTCGACCATGTGGATGTTTCATTATGTTTTAGAGAAAATGACCCAAAAAAAGGCCTTTTTCTCTCAATGTTCTCTTTTTGCACTGAACCCCCCACACCCTATATTCTTTGCTTTTTATTTCGACTCCCTTTACTCTTCCCTCCTTTCTATAATGTTGACATCCAGCATGGCCCTGCTGGGAAGCCAGCCAGAGCTGCTGAGAGGCTGGGCTCTGCGCTTTGTGGACGGGCAGCAGCATATGCTCTCTGGTCTTCATGGTTTGGATCTCTGCTTTTTGGGACTCAGTTTGTACCCTTAGCCTGAGTTGTAGATTGGACTGCTGGGAAGCTTGAGGCAAAACAATGATACATATTCCCCAGATAGCCCTGTGCATCAGGAATGAAAGCTAGAGACAGAGCAGGGGAGTGAGAGATTCAGCATCACAACCACAGACCAGCTGGTCACCCACTTAAATATAAAGCAGATGGGATGTCTTATTTCAAGCAGGATTTGCTCATGACCTTTTACTGAAGACCTTTCTGTAAATCTTTAATTAATCATCAAGAAAAACCGGGAAAGAGAGGAAACTTACCAGGTATACAGACAAGGTTAGTGTGCTATAAACAAAGCAAAGTAAGCTTAAAGTATTTTTTTGTATCAAACACAGAAAGGGCTTAAAAAACTGTAGTGCAATGGCTCAAATTTCAAAACATTTCCAACAATAACTAATTTTAGTGGGAGAGAAGCTAAAGCAGCATACAAAAAAGCCTAGTACAAATAAACAATATAAGACCATCTAAACATGATCACAGGTGTGTGTGTGTGTGTCTCTGAGAGGGAGAAAATAGCATGAGGAGTAAAAACGGGGGGAGAGAGAGTAGCAGGCAGAGAGACATGAGCCAGCAGCAGCACTAGATTACATTAGCAAGGCATGAGGCAGCGAGAAGGTCAGTGAATCAGATACCGGTTCAATATAGCAGCACAACTTGCAGGGCAGGAGCTGAGCTGGTCTGCTATGCGAGCGGATTGCTGAGGAAGCCTTGTCTTTGCGAATGCGTTTAAGGAATTTGAACATGCTGAGAGAGGACAGAAGAGCTGACTCCCGAAAGTGGCAGCACCTCCATTTCATCTGAGAGGGAGGAGGAAATTTGTTGCTCAGCGGATATATATTAACAATAGAGAGGAGCTATTTTTTAAAAGTCTGCTGTTTTTCCACTATGTTTTACATAAACAAGGCATACCTGCATTCAGTTTGCAATCCTGTACATGTACAGTACGCATAGTAACATTCTGCTGATCTTGTAAGATGGTCACAGCTATCATGAAACAGCGATGAACAGCTCAAATTTGATAGATTGCTGTCTCAGAGCAAAAGAAAACCTGCAGTAAATCCTGCACATTTTGTGCTGCGCTACAATTTGTGAAAATCAATTACTGCAACATCCACCCAAGAGCCATGCTGTGAATGAATCTAAATTTTGAGTGGCTATTAAGTCTCTCATAGATCATATTGACTTAGATATGGTCCCTCTAACTTTTAATGACCAGCACTTATAGTAGATGAGTAGTTCAGCACTCTTAGCCCATTATACTGTTAGTGGACACACAGTGCAATCAGGAGGGTCAGAGATTTTAGTGTGCTCCATTAGTGAAGTGCACTACTCAGTTGGATTCTAATTGACCTGCTGTAAAAGGAGTGGACAAGCCAGACCTCTCCCAGTGGAAAGTTAGAACCATTCACGGTCCAAACTGCCAGGAGGGAAAAAACTAAATTACACCTACGGTCATCTTTGCTCATATAGATGTTCAAATTCAGAAGCACATAAACTTGATTTGTCTGGAAAAAAAAAAAGATCTGACGAAATGTAAAAAGATGCTTGCAGGAATTGTAGTTGCATATGAAAGATTTAAAAACTGAATAAACAGAAGGAAACTATTGTAAAACATGAATGTCATTTTGCTGTGCTCATCTAATCTTCCCTGAGCATAATCTTATCAAGAGGAGTTCATATGTGTGAATGTGTGAAAGCAGTCAACTGTCCACTCTGCTTGCCAGGGCCTGGATTTCACATTCAGCTTTAAAAAGAGATGGTTTACAGTTGAAGTGAAACAAAACCTTGTGTATCTCTTGTGTCTCCCAGAGTGTCTTGCAGTATGGCATCCTGCTTTGCGCTCATCTTCAACTTAAACCTGAAAGTCCTTTCTTCTTTTTCCCTCTGTCCGTTGTGAAGTTTACTGGTGATGTGGCAGTTAGAGCCACAACACAACAAAGCCCCCTATTGTATTATCATTAAGGCGCTCTTTTCACATAACATCAAAAAACACAAAACAACCATCATAACAAAAGGTCTAATTTATTAAATGTTGGTAAATCTCTAAGTAGGTTTGCACATAAAAAAGCTTGGTATTGTAAAACTTGCCCCATATTCATTAACGCTGCATGAAATTCGGATTTGAACATAGGCTTGTGTTTCTCTTCATTAAAGCCAACCAATGGTAAATTGACAGCACACTCCTGCTAGTCAGCAATTAGCATACAACCCTGCCCATGAATAGCTAATGAGCACCATATGAGGAGGTGATAAATAGTACGACCAGGTGTGTCCTGTCTACGATAAGATCAGAGCTACTAAGATGTTTATTTATGTCAAATACACATTAATTTCTTTCTTTGTACAGTTTACACACAGACTAGTTCTGCTCACATTTTATAAATAAGACAAAAAGTATATAATAGGTTAATTTTAAGGCTAAGAAAGATTTTTTTTTCTTTGCAGAAACTGTAAGAAGAACAAAGAAACAAATAGAGAATGTATGCAAAATGAAAATGTACCAAAAATTAACCAGCCCCCAAAAGATGACTTTCGGACAACCATTTACAGAACCTAAAACATAACTAATTTTTGCAATAAAAATGCCCTTAGAGAAAAATGCTTTATGCTTCTTTCAATTACACTTAATGGCATTTGAGAATTTTGTCTTATTTAGATGAAACTTTCCTAAAGAGGTAGGCACCAGGCAGAAGTTAGGAGTGTTCCTCTATCTTGTAGATTTAATTCATGTGAATTTATTTACTTCTTCAACAAGCACATGAGCTTTACTAATGGCTAAACTGCTGCTAAAGGACTGCATGTTGCTTTTTCGTGTTGAAGAGTGAGAAGCACAAGCTGTAAGTAACATTTTATCTGTGTCCTTGCTGTATTTATTTTGTGTCAGTAAAGGGGCTATGAGTATACAGCAGAGTGCAGAGGCGCACACGAGGGAAGAGGGAGGAGTAATTAACTGACATAGACCATTTTCATGAATGCAGAAAATACAAAGAAGAGAAAGGGCACGAGTCACAGTTTTCTGAAGATCTACAGACTTTACTGTTCAGTCAGTTGTGTTTAGCTGCTCTATAGAAATCCAAAATCAAAATGAAAGACCTGAAAATTAGTATAATAGCTCTCCTTTTACTTACAAAGCAAACTTGACCATTTTTCACCTTCTTCTGTTCTAAGTACCATTAATATCCTCTGGCAGCAGAAATCTCTAAACCTCAGCAAATGAAATCAAAACGATATCTCAAGGGCCCTTTTGTGTTATTTGGGTACACTGACCTTCTGCCAGAGTTCACTTGATCAGCTTCAGCACGCCTCTGCAGATTATAAAGTGTGTGGACCTTTAAATCTCTTGGGAGGCTGATGCTCATCAAACTATTCAGCGAGCACTCATGCCCTGCAGATTGGAGCGCTGTGACCACTCCAATTGCTTTTGTGTTTAGTCACATCTTTTTTGTCCTTTAAGCAGAGCAGTGGGGCCTAAACCATGCAAGGAAAATGCACCCTACCCCAATTTTCTGCTTGTTGAGAGCAGAGTAAAGGAGAACCATAGAAGTTTTTTCTCCCACTTTGCAGAAAGCTTCAGTCTTCAATGTTGGGCACTTCACAGTACATTAAAGTTCATAAATGTTTATGGATTGATCGTCATTGCAGCTCTGATAACAATTTACTCGCCATGTTTATCACGTTAAGAAGTCTTTTCAAACAGTTGTAGTTTTCAAAGTATGCAGATAAAGTTGGACTCTGATTACATTTAGACATTTAGAATCCAGTTGTATCCCACACACACAAGGAAAAAATTCACATATACTTCTAAAATCGCAAACACACAACAAGATTAGAAAATAACGCCACATACCACGCAACACAACAAAGCTACACAAAAATGCAAATCTGTCAACCTCTAAAACACTCCTACTTTCTCTAACTCACCCACACAAACACAACCAAGTATGAGCATTTCCTCTTAAGATCAATGTCATTGCTCATTTTCATCATCCATTCTCATGTATTTGTTGTTTAAGAGCAATGGCAGGACTTTCAGACATCTGGAAGCACTTCACACATGAAAACTGACAGAATACCTGCGTTCATTTGCTCTTCACACGAACAATTCAAAAAATGTCACAAATCTAAAGCTGCGTCTATCTGTTAGAAAACAAATGTGCAAACAAGAAGTCATGTGACTATCCAGAAAGGTGCGTTTTCCTAAGGTGTGTGTGTGTGTTTTATATTCACTGGCATCCACTTGATTACAATGTGAAGGAGGCATACAGACTGGTGACTGGTGAAGAAATAAACAAAAAAAAATCTGTGAGGTTCTTGCTGTGGTAATCAAAACAGGTTTTCTCTTACTCTTAGATGTCTCCCAGAATCAGATTCTTTAAATCTCCAAAAAAGTGCACAAAATACTGGCAGATGCTACCAAAAATGAGACACTGAATAAGCAGACAAGCAGTTCTCATTTGAAAAATTGGTATGCACATGGTAGAGGACTGCTTATTTCTCATGTAAGAAAAGAATACATGGATTAGATTTTTTTTGGTCCACCTTTGGTCTTTATCTGTAACCTGGTTAAACCCCTCCTGATCACTTGAGCTTCACATTTCTGTTTTTAGCTACGAATCATTCTGGACTTGCAGTTGCTGAAAATGATTTTAGTGGGCAGGAGCTGGGAGGGAGTCTTCATCTTGGGTGACAAACTCCTTTAGCCAATCAGAGAAACAAAACATATCATCACCAACAGAGCAAGCTGATAAATCAAGCTTTTGCCCAATCCAGACAGAAGAAGATGAAAATGTCTTTTCCTCTGAGAAATCCTGTCAGTACATACTCTTGTTCTTGTTTAATTGTTGTTATTGAGACAATTTCTGCAATTTGTGGATTTATTTACCTCTTTAACGTGAGCACATGAGCTGGATAAACGGCTAAACTGCTCCTTTAGGACTGTTCCCATATTACTTTGTTATGTTGAAGAGTGAGAAGCGCAAGCCACAAGTAACATTTTATCAGTGTCCTAGCTGTGTTTGTTTTGTATCAGTAAAAGCTTTATGAGTACAGAGGAGTGTGGAGGTGTGCACGGAGGAGGGAAAGGGGGAGGAGAAAGCTACACAGACCATTTTGAGAGAATGCAGAAAATAGAAGGAAGACAGAGGGTGCGAGTCACAGTTTTCTGAGATCTAGAGCCTTTACTTTTCAGTCAGTTGTGTTTAGCTGCTCAATAGGAGTCCAAAATCAAAATAAAGAACCTGAAAATTAGTATAATATGGCCTCTTTAATGTTAGCACTTGTTGCTTTGGAAAGCAGCAGCCTGTTTTTTACATTATTAACAACAACACAAATCACGATTGGCTGGCTGCATTGTCAATTACAGCTATGTCCCTGATTGGCCAGAGATAGTCTGATCTTTTAAAATCATTTTCAGTGGCTGGAAGTCCAGGCTGATCTGCAGAGCAGAACAGAAATGTTGAGCTAATGGAAGTGACCTCTGATGTGTTTACCTGACGCTAAAGGAGTCCTAAACATTAACTTTTATCCTCTTTGTTTTTGTAGACTTTTTTGGTTAAGTGAAAGGATAAAATATCTGAAATTTGAGCTGCTTGAGGATTTTCAGATTTAGTTGTTTTGGCTATTTCAGCAAATATCAGTATTTCATGAATTCCCCTGTGGATACATGAAGCTATGTTTCTTCACTGCTTGGATGGAGACAATGAGTTGATGTTTTGACAGCATGGACAGGTCTATCTTTCAAAAGTCAAATTACAGTATTCAGAACCTTAGAGACACAGCATGTGAGATACATGTTAGATATGCATCTTTCTGTCAGGCCACATTTTCCAAACAACTTAACGCTCTGAGGTGAAAGGGATACATTATTCATGAAGATGCTGTGGTTGCCATGAGAGAAAATGATGAGGTATTTGAAGTAAGGAGTAAAATGAAAGTTATCAGTTTGAGAAGGTCACGCCGTACCTGTGGCCCAAAGACAAGGCCCAACAAGTCTGAACAGCTTTGATGCTGCTCACCAAATGAATATGATATTTTTGTACTTAAACTGACTATAACTGCATTTGTAAACGGCCAATATTGGGTCATAGTCAGTTATTCAAACATACAAAAAGTACAGGGCCAGAAAGCATCTAGAAAAATGCCTACGAGTGTTACTGAGACATTCACTGACATGTTAAAAAGAGGCAAATGTTTCTGAAAAACTGAGACTGTTTTTTTTTTCTACCGTTCAAGAAGAGATTATTTCAAGCCAGTGCCAATCATTTCCCAAGTGATAACAACAAATTGAGAAACCTATCACAAATTATCTCAAACACACCAACACATTATTTTCCCTAAT
>JAQFJA010000021.1:17447111-17457246 GCA_029874485.1 Naso brachycentron
AAAGTAGCCAGACGCTTCTCACATAGTGAAACGATGTGGAAGCGGATGGTTAACCAGGCTAATAATAACCATGTACGGTGTCTCATTTACGGCGCATGACAAAAAAAAAAGGGTCGGCTTCAGTTGGTGCTCAATCCGATCCAATCTGGATCACTTTAAAAATGCCTTGATCGGGCCCGATCAAGGCATCGCTACGGGACATCTCTACGGCAAAGACTGTCCTGACTGACTGCACTGCCTCTTACATGTGGAACAACTAGTTGTTATACATATTTCTATTTAAATATCAATATCTATATAATAAAGAGAATGCAGTTCAATCATTTTGTTAAGTGTACTTTGGCTGAAGAGTGACATCAAAATTTTGTGAACCTAATGCTGTTTAAAAGATAAATGTGTGAATATTAAACCTTTGAGCTTTAAATCACAGAATGTGAAGGGAATGATTATGAAAATAATTCTCTCCAGTGAGCATTTTCCTTTAATCTGGATGTTTTTATTATTCCCAACACTGCAAACGAACCGCAGCAGCACTTTATCGGGGCATGCTCGAGAGAACGCTCCACCACATGCCAGTCAAGAGTGAACACATGGTGAATGCATCAAAACCAGCAGCGGCTATGTTGAGATTTGTTTTATTCATGGCATGTGGCTTGAGCTGGGAACCTACAAAATCAGAGATGTGCATTAGGCTGTGGTTGAACAGATGTGCTTTTCTGTTGCTGTGTGTTGTGTGACTGTTGCTTATTAGGGAGTCCCCTGGGTCTCAGAGGCATGGTGGTACGACAGGTAGTAAAAACAGATCGGCAAGAGATGTGCCCGCTTCATCTAAATGTGTGCTGATGAGGGCAGATATGGCCCTCGCTCTCTTTCCCACCTCTCCCTTCAGCTGCCCCCTCCCTAACACTCCCTTCGCTTCCTCCCTCTTCTCATTTCCTCTCCTTCCACGTCTCTGCTCATCCATGCTTCTCTTGCTTCTCTTTCCATTTTCTCTGCCTTCTTCCCCCTTGCCGGCACTCCCCTCTGTCTCCTTTTCTTCTTTTCTTTGTTTTACCTTCCTCTCCTTTCCCTCTCACCCTCTCTCTCCTCATCTGCTCAGTGTGTACAGACAGGCATGCACTTCACCGCCAGCAGTGATTTATTCTGCTTAGGCAAATGAGTGTGGCTTACAGCATGCTGCTCCCTTTCTGCTTCATCAGTACACATTGCACATAACACTGGAGCAGGTTGCAGCCTGTAGGCACACACACAACCCCTGAAATGGATCTAAGAGACACGCTGGAGGGGTTCTTCTGCAACACAATGGGCTGATGTGATTCACTCCTGTGTTTTGGATGTAGTGGAATGTGTAATTGAGCATGTGTATTACACAGCTTGTGCCTCTCGTGTAATCATTGTTTTTACCAAGGCACCCTCAGCTGGGGCCGTGGTCAGAAAAATAACGTATTAAGGTCACTTGCTCACTCGACAAAGCCTGGTGGACAACAAGGCTGGGCAGTATGGCTCAGATGGATGTATTTTGACATTAATAAGAATATTTTAGGGTAAATATATCAAGATATAGTGAATGCAGATAAAATTATCTATGATTTAGTGAAATTAACTGTGAAACGCTGACTTGTATTTCACCAGACAAATCTTTTCATTCATATAAAACAGTTTGAGTAAGTTGTGTAAGTAGCTTTAAATTTTTGAAAAAAAACACATCATCATATTATCACAATGAAATTTTACAATTTGAGCGACAGTCGATAGATTACATTATTGCAGTATTGCACATGTGAAAGTAGTTTTAGTATAAATAGTAGTGAAATATTTTACTGTTACTGCAGTTTCTTACTGCAATCTCAAGAGTTATTTAGCAGTTGATGCTAAAATAAACTAGAAACCTGCGTATTTAGCTACACTTGAGGTCAATACTTTACAGCTTCAGCTGCCACAAGGCAAAGAAATGTGCCACTAGCAGCTATCATCTTTGTTTGGCTAAAGAAAAAATAAATACTTGAGGAAATACTTTGCTACTTGAGCAACAGGTAGAAAGATCCTCTGCATTGTGCAGCACACGGAATATTCATCTATCCATTTTTTGGACCTTAGAGTATTTAAACATTTTGAAAACACTTTCAAAAGAGGATTTTATCTCTTATCCTTCTGAGAGGCGGTTACTTAGACCTATAAAACTAATTTAACTCTTAAGCAAAAAACTGTAATTTAACAAGAGGGTCCAGTAGCATAGATGTGTGTAAATATCATATACCAACACACAAAAAAATATAAACAAACTCTACAATCACACAACAATCACAAGGTATCAGCGTATCTTTACAGCTTGTGTGTACTCAGTGTCTGGCCGATCACGTGTGTCTGTGTGAGAGTGTAAAGAAAGAGGAGGCGCTGCCCCATGGATACCTGTGACCTGGTCAACGAGGATGCGGGAGGTGATGATGCGTCCGTACTGGGAGAAAAGCTGCTCCAGCTCCTTCTGGGTCATAGTCTTGGGCAGGCCGCTCACATACAGGTTGGCGTCACGGATGGAGGCTGAGCTGGGTCGTGCATACGACACCTGCGGGAACAGACAGAATCTCAGGACTTGTGTAAAGAAAATGGAAGCTCCAGTGCTTTATTACTCATTAACTCCCTGCTGAGGTTTAAATCTAAGCAAGATTAAATTGTGAGAGGGACAGGATTTTGTGTGTGTGTGTGTGTGTGCATGTTTTGTATCGGCAGCGGTGTGGGTCATTGGATCCCCAAGGAGGAAAATGTGACTTTATTTTCTTTGTACATGTTGCTCTAGGGATTAACACTGTCAAGAAAAGATTCAGCCTCCTAAAACACTGGAGGAGCAGAGGAAACTTTGTTCCCTTGAGTGGAAACCACACATGCTTTACTTTGAAAGACAGCATAGGTAGCCACGGATATAAGATTAATAGTACAGGAACTCTGACCATTCACCTAATGATTTGAAGCAGCACTCTGGGTTAAACCGGAATGAATAAAAAATGTAAGCAGTAATATGTTGTATTTGGGGTGTTTTTCTTTAGTCGTCTTTTTAATTAACACATTAACATTGACCAAGTTAGCAAATGCTTTTCACCAAGTGCTGTTTAGCCTTGTGAACCCTGAAGAATAGATTTCACTGTTCAGTTTTATTGAGCAGATATACAGCATGTGTAAAACCTTTAGTATACTCTCTATTTATCTACATCTGTCCTTCATTTTTCAGAGATAATCATTGGGAGTACGTCTTTTCCACACACACACACACACTCACACACACACACACACATACACAAACATTAAGCCATTACATTCTTGCCCTTGCAACACTATCATGGTCAGGAATCTCACAGAGGGAATAGAAAGACTTCCTTGCATTACTGCTCACCCACACAATTTCACCCACTTCCTCCTTGTCACACGCTGCTCCTCCTCCACACACATACATTAACACTAATGCACAAGCACATGTATTAACATGCATACACGTACATAGCGTCTGATGCTATTTTCCAGTCATTCACATTCTCCTTCCTCGAGCATTTTGTGTATAAATGTCATCCTGAATGGTGCCAATGGAGAGAACTGAATAACTGGTTATAATGTGCAGCTCCCAGTAGCAGCTCTCTGCCAGTGAACTTTTACTTGTCAAATGAAGTCCCCAACATCCTCATGTGTAGACCTGATTTTGCTAAATCCCATTACTACTGCTGCTGACTGGAGCTGCTTTCCCTTGCAGTACTTTCATTACCTCTGACATGTGGAGACATAAGCCATCAAATAAGGTTAAAGTCAGGCAAATATGGTGGATATGTAGTCATATCCTTGAGCAACAGCATGGAAATCTTGCCGAAGTCTAACGGTGGGAGAATGGGATTGGGAACAGCTGGCTTTCCCCATGTCTCACTTTTCTTTCACTCATCTTCCTCTCTGGCCTTTCTGCTCAGCTCCTCTGTTTTCCTCTTCCTCTCTTCATCTCTCCTCTTCTCGCTGCCTGGGTCTTTTCTCTCTGCTTCCTTCCTGCATGCTGCCTCACTAAACCTTTCTCTCTCTTCCAGATTCTGCCTCCTCTTTGCTCCTCTTTTCTTCTTGGTGCAGCTCTCCCTCATTTTCTCTCCTTGTCAGCCAACTCCAGATGTCTAATCCATCAACACCTCCTCGAGCTGTGAGCGGTATTGTGTACAAGTGTGGTGTGCTGCATGTGTGAGCCAGTGTGTGTGTGAGCGTGTGCACGCAAGAAAGTTAGGAAAAGTGTGTGAGATTATGTGCATGCGTGTCACTGTGCGCTCCTCTCACCTTTGGCATGCTGCTTCCCCTCACGCCTCAATAAGAAAAGCAGCATTGCTGACAAAATCTGAGGTGTCATGGTGGAGGGAACCGCAGCAGTGAAACCAACTCAAACACACTACAGAGAGACACATCGCCCGAGAGCACGCAAATCTCTGGGCCAAGCGTTTCCTCACAAGTGTAGTGGCAGAGTGTGGGAAGGGTGTGACATGAAAGAGCGCCAAACTTAATTTTAGAATTACCGTGCTGCCTTTTAATTTACCTTGTTACCTTTAGGGTATTTCGGTCTGTTGTGGAGTGAGAAAGCAGGGAAAGAGGGAAGTGGGAGGAAGGAAATGAGGTGTGAAAGCGTGATAGCGCCAGACAGAGATGCAGAGTTGTCTTCTGTCATTACAAAGACCGCCTTTATCTCAGGAACAACTTGAGGCAACCTCTTGTGCCATGAGAGTGTGAGAGTGAAAATCTGTGAACTCAGACTACTACACTCAATAATGATCCCTTGAATTTCATGCTTCATAAATGACCTCCAACTTTCTCTGGTCATTATATTGAAAAAGCCTCCTTAAGTCTCAATATTGGCTGACCTGCTCTGTGCTGTATTGCTCATATGTTTTTATGACTGTTCCCCAATAATGCACATCAGCCTCACCCAAACACTTTATCGTTCCTCACTGAGTACAATCTACTGCTTTTAAAAACTAGACTACTAGTCATTCAATCCCATGATAAAAATAATTATTTTTATCTAATAACAAAGATCAGTTCTCTTAACAAAAAGTCTCAAATACACACAGTAAATTGTTAACTAATGTACAGTAGGCAGGACCAACTTGGGCAGGTGAAATAGCAGAGTCCTAGACTGGCTTTGAGAGGCTGTTTACAAATGAGCCACAATTTGATTGGGCTAAACCCCCCGCAAGCTTGTCTGAGCTGGAAATTCTGTTTTACTGCAATAGCAAAGTGACTGCCTTCTTTCAAGGATAGGAGAAATCCTTTCTTCTCAAAATACCTTAAATTAAATGGTTTAATTAAGATCTAATGTACAAAATGATTGTTGGTACAAATCTGTCTCTTCTGATAAAGTATTTTCACACTGTTGGCTGAAGTTAAGAATTAGAGTTTCAGTGATGTTTCTTTCTACCTCTCACTCTTGTGTCTGCTGCTTTAGCGTCACACATTGAATGATGACAAGTCATTGCTGTCATGCATGACAATTGTGACTTGTCATCATCTACCCAGAGGGCCCCCAGCTGCGTATCTGCTGTAGATGCACAGCAAATGTTTTAATGCTGCACAGTGCTACAAAACACAGATGAATGATTATTCTACTGCACCCCGCACAGTGTCGACAAGTAGTTTTGATAGCTGACTGACTAAACTATTCAATGAAACCCCGTACATGCACAAATATAGACATGATCCATAACCACATCAAACCACCAAACACCTCAAGCAAATTCAAATTGTAAAAACATATGCAGAAAACACACAAGACACACATTAAGTACTCTCTTCCTTTTTTTTTTATCTTATACAAGAGCCAGGATGCTTTGCTAAAACGAGGCCAGGTCAAACTGTGTACTTTGTTTAGGGAATGGAGGAATACTCGCAGGCATTCTCCATTCACAACCCCAGAGTAATCCCATCCTAATAGATTAGATTACATTACATTAGATCAGATTAGATTAGATCAGATGACATAAAAGCGAGAATCCGGGGATTACCACAGAGCGAGCAGATTACTGTCCAGCTTAAAAGCAACAACACATCAGCAGGCGCAGAGCAGAGGGGCCAAAAGCAGAGGATGTGAGAGCGAAGAAATGTTGATGTTACCATATGCAAAAACAACTGCTTACGAGGTTTAATTTTCAGTCTTCAAAACATATTTGGAGGAGGTACGGCGCAGTGCTGGCACTGACTTATCTGTCTTTCCTCTGTGACAACCACCAACAAGCCTGCACATTAGTCATGCCATTAAAATGCAATAACAGAGCCCTCAATTATTTTGGAAAACATGCGATGATTGACGTGTTTCTTCCCTTCGCTCAGAGATACCAGAGTATATATATAATTTCACCTTTACATGTTGACATTTAGAAAGTAATTAGCATATCACCCATAGTCACAAGCTTTTCATTGTGTCTCTTTGATTTAGATGGTCTTTTTACTTCTGAGGCTCATGCACGTTAATCCCATCCTGCCCTCCAACTCATTCACACACAGCATCACCATCTACGAAGGCTTTGAGAGACAACAAAGCAGCCTTACGTTTTAGGTTTAACATGAACTCCCACAACTTTCTAAAGTCGTTGGGATTTTATTAATCATTTTTGGATTTGGCAATAATGCTTTTTTAAGTACATAGTTGTTGGGAAACAATTAGTGTGTGTCCTAATTAGACTTGTTAAGCTGGACTTGGTGTTAGTTACCTTGATCGTTTTGGTCTGAAGTCTGAGTCCATTTAACGTGTTGATGGCTTTCTCTGCGTCCTTTGGATCGATGTAGTTGACAAAACCGTATCCCAGACTCTGTCCTGAAATGCCAGAAAGAGGGAGAGAAAAGCTTTTAAAATGTTATCTCGATTCAATAATTCTGTTTCTTCAATTTGCTCACTGACAGCAAGGAAACATCTTAGTTTATACTTGTCATCCATGCTGAAAGATTTGAGGGAAGACAAACACTTTGTAGGTTTAAACTTGTAATGTGGTACCATGTACTAACTAGTAATTATACTCTCTCTTCAACAGTATATTGAATCATATTCTTGAATTTGTTTGTAGTGGTTAAGTGTATTCACACCTTGCTCGTTAGGAACAGCAGTTGTAAAGTGTTTCCCTCCAAACTAAATTTCTCTTCTTTCAGAATATATCTTTGTAACAGACGCTGAGCTATATGAAACGGTGAAGTCATTTCTTCTCAGACTATATTATCCTGCTGTTCTGAGGCACAGGGGAGGAGCATCAGCAGGGACATACGTCACTGTCACATAAAGAGAAACAGCCACAGTTGTAAATAATAAACATCGTAGCCTTGACTGCAGCGTGTGTCTGCTGGGAATATATAATACATGGATTATATAGATGGGCATAAGTGTGTGTGTGTGTGTGTGTGTGTGTGTGTGTGTGTGCAGATGTTTGTTAGCAGGACAGATGGACTGTCCATGTTTGTGTGCATGTTTGTGACATGCAACCACACATATGTTACCCCCATCACAATGAATTTCTGGCAGTATTTCAGTTGTATTTTATGATAGTTTTTCATTTTTGCTATTTTGATAATTTTGCATGTTAGGAAAATGCCAACATGGTCACACAGTTAAAAATGGGGCCAAAAACAAATGTTTCTCTGCAAAAGTGAACACTGGAGAAGCATGCTGTGCACAGGTCAGTAACAAAGATGAACATGTTTAAGGGTACCTTTTAGATGAACATATTCTGGATGTGAGATTTACATGAAAGCCCGAGAAACCTCTGTTTAGTATCTCTGTTTACATGTTTCCAAAGTTATCTGTGATCAGCTGCATCAGTGCAGGTGTTTCTTTGTGTCCTTCACATCCAGCAAGTCTATCATTTCTCTACTGAATAAGTGAACTCAACAACTGAGGGTGACCTTCTCACTTTGGTTTTGCACTGTGTGGACTCATCTGCATTTAGGGCTTTGCAGGATTTAGTTTCTCACTTTGTTCTTCTTACCAGCATTTCTTTGGCAATTTTGACATTTTTCTTTAGTTCTATCTACTGTATCTCTTAAACTGAGAAAGCGCCTGCATACATGACATCGATCAGAGTTCTCAACCATATTAAGGCTTCTGAAACCAAAATATGTTGTTTGCATGTGCAAAACGTAACCAGAATACTTAAAAAAACTGTAAAGTAAAAGTAATGATGATTCTTGCCTGTTGGTAGCAAAATAAGAAGTTGGATGATGTCAACAGTTGAACGTTGATGGTTGGGTCAACAAAACAAACCCGATTTTTTTCCCATATCCTGTCAGTCAAGGTTGGTTTCTTTTGACCGCGGTTCTTATCTATCCTCAAACCAAGAGGGCATTGTTGCAACCATGATGTTGACGGTCCCTTTACCTTTATGAAGAAGTAATATTTGCTAGGGCAGGGTATTGGCAAAGACTTCATATGATTATATCAAGATATATTGCGATACAATATATATTGCGATGTTCCACATAATTCAATGAAAATATAGAAACAGAGCTGACATACAAGCTGCTGTGTACCGTCTGGGTAGTCTTAATACATCACATCACAATATATTGATAATTCAGCGGACAAATTGAGTCAAAACAATACAATTCAAAATTTCCTTTCCAATTTATTTGAGCAGTATTGGCCATTACTGAACGCACTGATGTAGCCACCATAACATCAAAATAAAAAAATTAAATTCAAGTGCACTCTTGCATTTTAACTGGACACACTGAAACTGAAAACATGGTAATAAAGTGCGTAAGTGTTCTTTTGTGTCCCTGAACTTTAAGGGTGGGTATTGGCAAGGACTGTATGATATGATACATCATGATATATGGGTCACGATACGATACAGATATCACAGAATATCGCCGCATCAATTTTTTAGCACAGCCCTAATGTTAGCCAGTGGTGGTATCCCTAACCCTAACCAATCTGTTGTGCCTAAACCTAAATACACCTTAGCTACAGCGATCATTATCCTCCAATAGTGCAACAGTGATTTGAGAATTTTTTTTTTGATGCCACTAACAAATGACGTCAGCCTCTGATCAGAGAACGCACGTACACATTTCTATAAAATGAATATTCTATAAAAATGTTTGATTTGAAAGACTTCTGGATTTGTTAGTTTGCGTAAATGGCCTCCATTTTAAGGTCCATGATTACCTGGTTTTGGACCCTTCTGTCCAAATGGAGCTGATAGGGGGAATGACGGGCCTGATACAGCGATGATCGGGATATTGCCTTGACGGTAGTCAATCCAACACCTGAGCCAGTGGAACGATAAGGACTAAAAGGACTCAATCTCCAGCCAGTTTAATGCAGTGCATGGGCTGATTCTTTCTGTGGTGAGTGATGAATTGAGATTGAAGTTGTAGGTTGCCTTGGGAGATGGTACAGTGATAATGACGAGTGTGTATTGACAGCTTTATGCCCCCTGGTAACTGCTGCAGGTCAGCGTTGTATACTGTTAATACAATGTTAGGTGCTGGAGAGCCCAGTGAGGAGACAAGCGATGCATTCCAATGTGCATGGAACCAAGGTTGCAATTAAACGTTTTGAGTGAGTCCGGCCTTTACAGGGCAGATGAGGTCACTCAGTTGCCACGGTCGCTAAATCACTGGCAGTCTGACAGAGAAAACAAGTTTATAAAACCCAGCATGAAGGTAAATATGTCTGAGTGGACAGTGAAAACATTAAAGGGAATCGGGGTGTGCAGTGACTCAGAGTAGTGAAAGCTCTCTCAGCATGCTGTTTTATAACCGTAATTATCAGAACCCCTGTGGGCCAAGAAAATCTTTGAGTTTGGACTTTGATAATAATAAAGTTAAACTCTAAACTTTTTTTTTTTTTTTTTTTAACATTTGGTGAATGGATAGAGTTATAGAAAATCTTATTTTAAGTGAAGGATGACACTGCAAAAATTTTGTCTAGCACTATGCTGCAGTGTAGTTGGTGAAATAAGCTTTGTATTGAAATGTCTTACTGTGACACTATGTATTGAAACTTTCTTAACAATGACACTCCATTACTAAGAATCCTCTTTAATAGTGAATCTGGATGGTTTGGTTCATATGTCTAAATAATATCCCAAATTTTTAATAATTATGCTTAAAGGACCATACCAGTCTTTTTTTGACTTTC
>JAQFJA010000021.1:17460012-17470453 GCA_029874485.1 Naso brachycentron
AGAGACTACTGCTATTTATAACTAACCCTCCTCTCTTCCCTCTCCTCCTCCTCTCTGACTCTCAGCTGACATCAGGTGTTAAGTTTGTCGGTTTAAATATAACTCGCAAAATCATTCTTTGTAGCGTCTCTTCTTGATTAAATACTGTACCCACAAAAGAGACCACAATTAATGAAGAGACAGAGAACATGAGGCAAAAGCAAGTGTTTGACTGAGTTGATATAAAACATACATGTAGCTTCAGTTTGCCAATAAATCACCACTGGCCATGAAGATGTTCTTGCCTATAAATTATTTCTCCCAAATAAATAAATAAATAAAAATTCTAACTGTACTAGTCATACAGTAGTTGCATGTATTCAATTTACACTGATACCTAAAATTCCAGATGGGTGCAACAGCCGAGAGCCTGCTGCTTGGAACGCTCTTCTTCTGCGTTCACCAGCTCTCCCGCCCTCGTCTCCCACTTTCCCATCACCTTTCTCACCCCTCTCCCTCATCCTCGACAAGAAATGCGAGGTTTGACGAGCGCAGCTACCAGAAGGTTAGCTGAAAATGAAGTGTGCTGGCGAAGAGCACTCATGCAGGGCAATCGAGATGGGCTGGCTGGTGCTTAATGGTACCAAGACTCTTAGCACTCATGGAGTGGTCCCGGCAGCCAAATGGGGCCAAACTGGCGGCTGTGGACGCTGTGGCTGTGTGACGAGGGGCAGCATGAGCGTAGGTTGAGTGTCTATGTGTCCAAGTTAGTATGCGAGTGTGGGCATGCACATTAGTCAGCAATGGATTATAGTCTTGCGAGAAACGTAATAATGTACTTGCTTTGATTACAGGCCCGATGAATGTGTTATTCAGCTACATTTAAGTGATGTGTTTATCCACGTTTTTGTGTATGCTCTTTCATTGAGTGTATGTTATATGCATGGGGAGCTAAGGCTGGTATTGGCGTATTTGCCCGCCCCCGCTCTCTTCTTCACTCCCTCTCTGGCAAGGCTGAAGGCCTCAAGGGCTGGAGAGAGGAGGGTGGGAGGAAGGCTCACTGGCTGGCATCAGTCCCCAGGTGAGTGGGGAGATGAGGGGGAGACAGGGGGAGACATCTGCCTGCGGCATCAGGAAAGCTCCAGGAGGGGATTCCACCAACCATTTTCCGCCTTCTCCGGAGCAGCTAACAGCAGGGAGCCACCCGCAGACTGCCTCTGCTGCCTGAAAGCGGCACGGTTGGGATGGAGACGCAACGCCAACGCACCGCACAGAAGTACACATGTGCTCACACATGCAAGTAAAAGTATAATCGCTCAATCACGGAGGCACATAGAAACAAACACAAGCAGTAAAGTAAGTCCTCGCAGCAGGACAGTGAGGAGTGGAGTGGCTGGCAGCTAACCAGTGAATGCATCATTATTCCTGTGTTTGGAGGGGGGTATCATAGTACCTGAATCATGAATATCAACACTGATAAGATGAAGAACACTGCCTATATTCATCTTTTATCTTCTGTATGCACGTGCCATCATATAGGCGAGGTTACTACTATAAGTGGTTCTCCATCTGTAACCTACAATATGCATGCAGAGGCAGCAGGCAGGCAGTGTGTCTGGCTTCAGCCTGTCACAACACCTGCTCTGCTCACCTCAATACTCCCCAGCAGGATGAGCCCTGCATGCTGCCTGCCTTTGGACCACAGCATCACAGTGCCCTGCTCTGTTCCGGCTCAACACACCGCGGTTAAGCACAGTTTAGACACAGTTTAAAATGGCTCAGCATCGTTTAACCTTGCAGTGTGTCTTACTGGAATGCAAGAATGATGCCAGCTCAGGCCGCTTGACGTTATTAGAACACAAGAATAAATGTAATTCCATAACATAAAAATGGAGCAAGTTATGCTAATGCTTCACTGTTTGTAAAATCCAGCCACACATTTAAAAGATCTTGAAGATTCAGTCTTACTGAAAAAGTAATTTTCAGTGTCCTATCATCTATCAAAGCTGCTTCAGGAAATTTTGCCATCATCATAATTTTACTTAAGTTACAGAAATGCTGTTGTGCAGAAATCAAAAATAAAAAAAATGTTGGGGACATTGCTTAATAATGAATGCATCACTCCCAACTCTGTGTATCATAAATCCTTTAAAGAGTTTCAAAACCACTGACAGATTTATAGACAGAGACTTCTTCTGGCATTTCATAATTACAGAAAAATAACTTGAGAAAGAACAGCATCTGAGGCAATATAGGGAAGCTATTAAAAATGCATGATAAATGGTCTCTAATGGGCTTGTAGCTTACAGAAAAATCAGCCGTGTGCTGATCAATTACCTTAATGGATACATTAACTTATATATTTTAATTGTCAATTAAAACCAAGAACCCAAATGATGCATTGCTCCTCATAATCGTCTTTTAATGAGGTTAGATATTCATTCGCCTTTGATTCGTCAGCTGCATTTGGTGCCAGTTGTGCGAATTCAACAACAGTCGCAACGACTTAAGAAAACGCTCTGCAGCAAAGAAAGAGAGCTTCTCAATAAAAAAATATGTAAATTTAATGACGGCAGAGGTCTTGTAAAAAAAGACCGTCCCAAAAGGGGATTCATTTTAAGTGCAGAAATGTGAGAATCCATGGTTTGTTCATGATACTGTAAGGGTACAGTACGTGTAGGCAGTAAGCATCTACCAAAAGATGTCATTTACATATCGTGGAGGTTTAGGTGACATTCGAGCATTGCAGTGCTTTATCATACAGTGCCACGTCCGGTTTAACTAAGAGACTAAACACACTAGCTGTAGGAGTGAGGAGGTGGGGGCTAATTTGGACTCACCCCCACTCTTCTGGCAGACCATTTGTACAACCTGACATAAATTGTATAGGGAGGTGGGCATGTTTTTCCAGTGGTAAAATCACTGCTATTTCTAGTGAGAAGCTCTTTGGCGTGTTAGCGAGGTGTTATGACTAAGCCATTATTTGTTTCCTGAGGAGCAGCAGGTTGCCCAATGTGTGAGATGAGAAAATGAGTGTACTTTGAGCGGGTGTCCTGCCGGCTGGCCCCGCTATGTAATTTCACCTTTTCCTTTCCCCCTTCTGTGTGCTTACACACGCATGCATACACACAAGCACCAGATCATAAAAATTCACACAACATACCAACTCAAAATGACATTTCTGTACATAAATAAGCACAGACAAAAGCAAAACAGATGTATGCGTGGCAACACTGCATTTACGGGCATATAATCAAGTTAAACATAATCACGTATGACACAGTGAGGCTCACACAATCATTTGCTGTATGGAACACATGCTAAGAGACTCCAGTTGCATATTGCCTGTCATTATTTTGTGGCTTTTAGTTGTATTATGTGACTAAGAGCCCTGTGCTGCAGACATGAAAGCATCTTCATCTCCTGCTATCATCAGGCAAAGCTCACACACACTATAGACTCTTTGATCTAGAGTGGTAGCAACCAAATGAAACACAGCTGCAAGAACCTTCTTTCTGACTATGCACCTCCCTGCAATTTATTGTTCTTAATACTTTTCTGAATGGTGCTGTGTTCAAAGTCTCAAAAAGTTAATTTGAACTGCTGACACTATGTTCTCAAAGCAAATAATATGTTTTACATATAGTAAAGCTATTCTGTAGCAATGATACAACTGTCAGCATTATCAAATTCTATTTTAAATTATCCACTTTTTTGTCCACTGTTTCTGTGTAGTTTAAGGATTTTATCAGTATTTTTAATTTCCCATAAATGAGAGCTTTGCTGCCCAACTAATGGGAAAAGCTCTGCCTGAATTTGAAGCAACCTAACAAAATGAAATGATAAAAATATTATTTGTGTGAACGGACCATTTAAAGGCTAACTAGAACATGTCTAGTTGTTCCCACACCCAGTCAGCGGTAGAGCCCACCTGTCATTCACAAGTGACGGGTGGACATGAAAATGAAAACGGTTGAGGGGAGGCTGCAGCTTGCAGAGATCATCAGAGCTGTGAGCGGGTGACGCTAACACACCTTGAGAGGTCCAGCTCCTTCTCCCCAGAGACAGGCAAATTTGTTCGGTCAGTCATGAATTTAGCGACATTTTGAGACAGGGCGGAGGGGTGAAAAAAAAGCATTTCACATTGTCAAAATAAATGCGTCACACTCACTGCTTGCATCCTCTCCTCTTTGACGTTTTGCCCCTTGCTGCTGCAGCAACTTGAGGTAGAGCTATTTTTGATCAGCCAGCGCTCCCCAACATTTGCAAAGGTGCCCTGTCACCGGCTTCATGTCAAAATACACTTCACTTACCTCAAAGAGGGTCAGCTCCATAGTGGAGAGGGAGTTGAGTGAGTTTGCAAAAAGATAAATGCAAAGAGAACAAAAGTTCTTAAGACACCAGTGCCTGAAATACTAGCAGTACAGTTAGAGCATATCATGTGGCATGTATTCAGCCTGCTTAAATAACTAAATTCATAAACAGAGCCACGTCCCCCGCACACATGCATCTACTGTAGATCCCTCTCCCACTCACTCATTCAACACATCTTTCCCTCCTGGGTTGCCAAGGTAGCAGCCACTGTTGCAGTCAGGAGGCTCCCACTCTCAGTTCCCAAGGCCCTGTTTCCACCAACACACACACGTAGACACACACTTGCCCACGTAAAGGCTCAGGGACAAACACACACACGTAAACCACCCCCTCATGGTGGCTCCCTGAGCCTTGGGGCCAGTTGACTGCAGCCTGCATTGTGTGGGCTGGTTGGCTGGCTGTTTAGCTGAGAAATAGAAGGTAAGCTGACAGACAGAGAAGCCCCTTTAAGTCTTGGATAACCCTGTTACGTCAGGATTGTGGAGCCTACTCCGATGCACCTGTTTGGACCCAGTACTGCACGAGTTAGCCTACAACCCCTCAGCCGTCTACCCCGAGTCCTGCAGCACACACAGTGGGAAAAGAGGGATCGTCTGGCTCTGTTCTGCCCAGGTAAGGTGCACTCAGGAGTGCAGGGGCAGAGTGCAAGGAACCAACCCTGAGGCAAATTCGGCTCCTGGATCTGAGGCCGACACAGGGGACAGTCGCAACCTCTGTGCCCCGTGTAAAGGGCACTCGGAGTGGAATGAGAGCGGACAGAAGCAATCTCAAGTGAGGGTCACGGGAGGAGCAGTGCAGCCAAACAAGCTCTCAGACGTCCAACTCTGTCCAAAGCAGGAGGGGGAGGGGATTAAGGGCGGGGTGCTGAGACGAGAGAGACAGGACATTCGCTGGACTTGGGACTCTGAAACTTTAATGTGTGTCTGGCTGCTTCTGTCTGCACTTCTGAGCCTGGAAGCTCTCTTAATACCTGGCTTTAGACATGTCAAATCCTTTTTTCATCTCTTTGCCTGTCACCTTTGTTCACACTATCTTCAACCTTCAGCCCATTTGAGGTTCAGATAAACGCGGCCTGTATGCGAGATATAAACACTGTGCTAGATCTCCCTTGGCATGATTTCAGTAAGGATTTGAAAAGTATGTATAGTTTGTTGCCACACAGCACAACGCTGCATTTGTGCTGTTAAGGGGTCGTGGAAGGTGTAAATAGGTCTCATCATGCAATCAAACGGAGAGATAATAGCAAGTGCTGTTCCCATCACTCTCGTAATGACGTGAAAAACAGCTCAGCTTGCAATCCAAAGCACAAAGAGAATCAGCTTTGCGGCGGAGCATGTTGTCAATGTATATTTCAGTAGCAACAAAGAGCTGTGGGTAAACTGAAGTTTATGTGGTGAATATTTGATCTGTTCTGTTAGACTGACAGACCTTGTGCAGGAGCTAAGCTCCACCCGTCTGTCCTCACAGATCAGAGTGAGATGCATATTTTATGTTTGCAATATTTGTGGGTGCACTCGGTGTTCCTTAACAGGAATGGAACGACGATGAAACTAATGGAAGCCTGCTGCATGAAACACAGGGCTGTGCGTGCGACGGTAGCCAAATCCAGCGAACCTGGGATGTTTTTTTACACCTACAGTATATGAAGGCGTACCTGTCCTTATGTAAGAATCAGGTTCGCAGCAGGTTTTCACATGGAACCGAAGCTACTGTCTTTCAGAGGTGCTCTGGCTTGAACTACTCCACAGCTGACATCACAGTCCATCTATTTTTCATGGGCAACATCTGCTTGGCTTGCTACATTGTCACTATGATTTGCATCAGCTTCCCAGATCCCATGTATAAAACCAACACATGGAAGGTGATGAGAGTAGCATGCACAAGAGACTTCAGTCAGCATTGTTCGGGATGATATCTTTACAGGGTCTGATTTTGAGATAAGAGTAATTTTATCTGTGCTGACAGAGAAAAAAATGCTTTTCCCATCATTAAATGGTGAGTAAAGTTTGTTGCTGAAAGCTGGAATTAAGCGAGTGCTGTGACTACCTGAGGAAAAAGGTGACGCAAAACAGGGCAGACACGCAGCAGCTGGTAAACAAGGTTAACTGTGGCTGCATTCCAATACTCATACTACCCTACTATTCAGTTTGTCAGAAAAACATTTAGTATGTCACTCTATGTAGTATGTGAAAATCAGTATGCCAGAAGTACTAGAATGCCCTACAACATCTGGTCAGATTATGCAGCATACAAGTCAGCATGCTTTTCTGCCCATTCTGACCCACAATCCTCTGTGCAGTGGAAAATACTTCACAGTGTGAATATAAACAAAGCCAAGAGAGTGCAAACATTTGACAGCTGATTGATACATGACAGCTGATTTGACAGAATGACTAAAGCAGCAATGACAGATGACGGCGCATTTAACTGTACTGTATGTACTACATAAGTTCTGTGACTCCTGTGTAATGTTTATATATTAATTATATTATTGCTGCAAAAAACCAAGTGGATAAAGGGTGTAAATGTTAACACATATTTAAATGAATATTACCATAGAATAGCATATCTTTCCTTTGTACTCCTTTGTAAATTTTGTGCTAAGGCTAGTAGTATGTTCCACTTGCATGCATACTCCATGCAATAGTATGTACTTTGTGTAGGCAGCTGCAGTACATACTACAAGTAAAAAGCAAAAGTATGAGATTTGGATCCCTGTTTACTCGACATACAAATATAGTAAATTATCCTCACTATCCCTACAGATTAAGGCTACTGAGCGATTAGCTTCTGCAGCTGTACTGTGTTACTGATGCAACATGAGAATCCAAAAAATAAATAAAAATTTAATCTCTGAAGTTCCAGGTTGAAAAACAATTTTCTTCTCATCTGTGTTTTTATGACAACAGATGCTTTCATTTCAGAAGCATAAAATTCAGCTGATGCAGAAGAATGATTCCTAAAAAACACCTTACTGACAAGGATCTGCATGTGTGCACGAGCAAGTACAGATGTCCATAACTGCAGATTCAATTTTTGCACAGTCCACATTTATTTTAACCTCAGTGTCCATATGGGTACGTAACAGCACAGAGTTGCTTCCACTGTTGCTTAAGATGTGAGCTTTGCACTGGCAATTTTCTGCTTAAATAGACATTTTGCTTCCTTTAAAGAAAAGGGGAGTGAATGAACAGTGAGTGCTGTAAGTGAAACTGTCAATAGTGCACAGTGATCCAAAGCCATGATGCTCTTGTCAAGCAAGCATTTGTATATGAAACGTACGTTCTCCTCTGTAGAGGAGAAATATAAAAGCTACTACAGTGTTCACAGTTAATTCAAACAGCAAAATGCTTAAGATATCTTCTCCTTAAGAGAACACGGGCAGACAGTAAATTCACAGGTGGAGGCCTGGGGCTTATGTGCAAGTGTGTGTGGGCAGCGGTTAGGTGCGTGTAAGCTAGCCTTAAATAAAAGATTAACCTGCATGTCCCTGTCGTGTTATGAGAGCACCAGGCAGAGGTAGCTGTGCAAGCAGGCAGGCAGGAAGGTAGGCAAGCAAGGCGGCGTGTGTGGAGCAAGAAAGACACCCAGAGGTGGCTTTTCTACCAGCTGAAGTCAGTCAGGGTGACAGACGGAGCTGAAGTGTCTACGCCTGCCCGCGCCCGCCCAAGCCTCACGCCACGCCGGCGTCATTGGAGCTGACAAGAGCAAGTCCACAGGAAGCTTAGAGGACGCTGAGGACCTGTCCGCCTCTCCTACCTTTGAGGGGCTCATGTGCTCACACCTTGTCAGCGAACACTCACAGGTTCGTCAGGCCGCAAACACTGATGGGAAACATATATTGTGAGATGCCAGCATGCAAATACTAGCGAATGGAAAGTGAAAGTGAATGCATTTGTCAGCTTTTGAAACAGTAAAGCTGACACAAAAAGTACCATGCAAGACAAAATGTACGCACACCAAAAGACTGCTTGAATCGGTGAATACTTCTGTCTTGTAATAATAAAATATTGAAGCTATTATCCGAGAACATGTTTTAAGATTTTCGGTCAGTGGATTTATTTAAATCCTTAAAATTTGTTCCATACTCATACGCATACTTTTCACACTGCATAATACAATACAAAGGCCTTAACATTCCCATCAATATGAATAATATATAGCTACAGCACACTTGAAATATTCTTGAGAAGTTTTATACTGAAAATTCAACATGGTAAAAAATAATCCTCCTTCAGTCTTACTCTTAAATCTGGATAAAATGTCTACTTTTCTAACACAGATGGGCAGATGTTTATGACAGACGACAAAGGGTTGAGGTGTATATGAGCTTAAAAAAACGTCTCTTTCCTTTCCACCATCCTTGCCTTTACCCCTCCCTCTCCCAAACCTGGCTTAGTCTGTTAATGATTTGGATGACTGTTAGAGTATGAAGCCTCTTGGCATTCCCTGCTAGAAGTGGGGATCTGTGCTTTGTTAGCCTAAAAGTTTGCACGAGGAAATTGCACCCCTGGGACAGCAAAACAGGCACACACCACAGGGGGAGATGGAGGGAGGGCAGGATTTATTTATAACTTTTTTTTTGCGTCGATGCTAAGTCATCAGAGAGACCTCGTCATGCTGAGCAGAGAAGCACCCTAAATGGCTTAAAAGTGAGTGAACAAACATTTCTACCTTCTCTCGCATTCTCCCATTTAGGGCCCGAGCAGGTTTGCGGCAATTCTGTTCGTTTTTTAAAACTCTCTCCAAATATCTGCTGTTAACTTGGTTCCTCGCTGCTGCTTGGTAAATCACACTTGAGGGGAAAATCGGGTGGAGAGAGAGCATGGTGATGGTAATGATGATAGCAAGTGGTTTCCCAGTGTTATTTTTGTTCACACCATCCTCCATTATCCTGGTGTATCTGACTCTCAGGCTCCATTTTGTGGCCCATTACAGATGAAGAGGAAGAAAGTCCTAAAGAGGAATCGTTGAGCTTCAGAACATTCCTCAAAGAATGGGAGAACAGAAGGAGGTAGGAATTTCTAAGCTGGTGCCTATGTCAGCTTTACAGTCAAAAGCTCATTCCTATTGGCCCTTCTGTTGTCTTTAATTTAGTACATAAAATATAATTGTGCGATTGTGTTCACATACATTTCTGTGCATGTGTGTGTTTACTCCCCTCGCCTTGCCTGCTATCTGAGAATGGCTCGGTGATCGAGACAGCCTGCCTGCCTGCCTGGTGCTCTTTAATGAGATTATCAGCAGAAGAGTGTCAGTAAGTAGGATCTAAAATGAAAGCCATTATGGAGCATTATCACAGAGCTGCACCACCCCAACCCCCCCGAATCCATCTGCTGTATGGCCACCCACACAGCCACTACGCCCAGATTACAGCCATGATTAGCACCGCGAAGTGCTGCTTAATTTAAACACCTCTGGAGAACATGTGGCACTTGGCTGCGTTGCTGAATCAAAAGGCTTGAACACACGCAGAGATGGATTTCTTCTGGAGGACAGCGCACACAAAGATGCTCTCAAACACTTTGATTGTTTGGAATGATGTTGGAGTGTGGGCTTGTGTGAACAGTTAAGTTCATGTGTGTCCACATATGACACACTGTGTACAATCAGACTGTTACATTAACTGCTTTTGATCTTTCAGCAGTGTGTGAACGGTCATATACACTGTCTGCTTCATCAGGACTGTCACTCAGGACAACTATTTCACTCTCTTTAGAATTTTACACTTATTTGACTATAATGCAAACAAGAATAAAAGATTGTGACAGGTAAACAAAAGAAACCTCTCCACTTAGATTACTGAAAATTTATTAATGTGTGGTTTTACAAATAAAAGTGTTATATTTTAAAAGAAGGATGCTGAGTGAACAGAAAGTCCAGCCTTACATTTCCACTTAAAACTGACAGAACAGAAAGCATCTAAATCCCTCTTGCTAGCGATTTTCCCTTTTTCTTTTTCCTGTGGAGGATTGCCATCGGGAACCACCAAATCATCACACAGCATGGTACACCATATCCTAATTTATCCCTACATCTACTTGTGAGGGTGTCATACTCTTATTCAAAGCCGTGTGACTTCACATTA
>JAQFJA010000021.1:17477649-17487676 GCA_029874485.1 Naso brachycentron
AAATTGCTGTAGTTAAGTAACTAGTGCTTGGATAAACACCCAGACTGTGTGAATGCAACCACCAGAATTCTGTAACCTGTAATATCAAACCGCATTTGTTGTAGGGCTGCACAATTTATCGGAATTTAATCAAAATCACAATTAGGACTACTGAAGTGTTTAAACTGCAGAGATCACAGTATTTGTTAAAGGAGAAACGTGTGTCAAAATAAAATTTAATTCAAATATTATGGTGCTGCTGGGTGGCCTTGGCCTACACATTATATCCTACACACTAAAGAAAACATCAAAAAAATCACACCACAATCATTTTAATATGTTGTTCAATGAAAATGAGAATAATGGTGTAAAACTCATCATTCCCTCTAATATCACAAATCATATCACAACTGTTGTATCAGTCCAAATGATCACAATTTAGATATTTTTTCAAAATCGTGCAGCCCTAGTTAGAAGCATTAGGTTTTATGTTTAAATTTCAAATCTACTAAATGTTAAAATTTTAGGCTTTTAACTGTGTTTGTTTAACCTCATGTTGGTGTGTTACAGACAGGTTAGAGGTTAAAGGTTTCCTGTATTTACAGCCATTTGAAAGATCCAAGAGTGGACAGACTAGAGATCAAGAGAGTACACCCCTGAGGCCAAGGTGCCCATGCTAGTGACAGTTTGCAGCCACCAAACATAGGCTACAGTATAGTGGACATTCATCTCATTAAAAAGGCAGAAGACAACATATTGTATAACCTGCTGTTCAGTATTAGGTTAAAAAGCTAACCTGAAAAAGGAAAACGTTAGGCAGAGGTGAATCATCAATAGCATTTTTCACCCATTCTGCAAATCCGTCATCTTACATACTATGTCAGTGCGGGAGGGAATGGTGTCGCAGCAAGCAGACAGTGCAGTGTTATCGTAGCATGTGCAAATGTGGTGATCATAATGTGGGAAGCAGCAAGCGGATGCATATGATTCTCCATTTCAACAGCCAACATATAGTGCTGGAGAGCATAAAGTTGGCAAAAAGGAATATTACATTTCTCAGAAGTGTGTTTAAGTCTCTGCAACCCATTTTCAAAACACTACTCAGTGCTCAATATTCAGTGCTCAACCATTTGATAAAACAAACACAGTCTCAGGCGTAACACACACACACACGACACACACACACACAATTTCATCTTTCTTCATATTCTTGCCGTCCTTGCATTTATCACATGAACACACACGTGTGTCTTCTGATAAAATCTCAAATAACACTGGAATAAGAGTGCAATGCAATTACATTCACCAACCATTGAGATGAAAAACCGCTCATGGATACATTTTCAATTATTCAGGGAATACATTTCAGTCGGTGCTCAGATGCTGGGAAAACTTATTATATAATCAATACACTCTATAACGCCATTAATATTTGATGCCACAAAAGTGCTTCCTGTCTCCTTGGGCTCGCGGCCAATGGTGTCTGGGTACTGCAGTCAACTAGGACAGGCCTTATCCACCTACAGCAAGGAATGGGAGTAAACATTTGTTTTCCTATAACAGCCAAAAACACCAAAGGCACCGCAGCTTTCTTGAGGTTCACTGTATATGAATACATGTGAAGTCTTTGCACAGATGATAAGTTATCTTTCCTCCTTCACAGCCCTAGGTCACTTATTGGACAAACTAAATTTGGATGACCGAAGAGTTTTGTCTTCCTTTCTTTATTTTTCACCTTTGTCACTCTTCTGCTGCTTTTATCACATAACGACACCACTATTTATTGCTGACCTGGTGCAGGCCTTCCTCTCTCTTTTCTTACAGAGCTTAGACAATCAATTTACTCTGACTTGGCCAGGATAGATGGAGGCTGTAGAGACTGCAGAGCAGACACTATGCTGCAGGATCTCTCCACTGATAGACACACTGCCTGGCAGCTACAAAATGGAGCCAGCATGCAACCATCTGACTTGATAGACTTCGCCTCACCATCTTGTGATTTCCTTATGCTTTGTGCATCTTAGTTTTTATTTTTTGAGCATTACTTGGCTTGTTAAAATTAAAAATAAAATAATCAGTCAGAAGACAAAAAAAATTCCAATTTATTATCAGATGCAGACACATAAATACATTTAAATATGCTGACAATTTGTGCTATGTTTCCTCTTCCTACCATAAGGTGTTCACACCTGACACTGCTAAACTCTGAAACTCCCTCTCAGTCCCCCAAAGTGCTGCAGAAAAAGAGTTAGCGATACTGAATTGGAGTTCCTATCAAACTGACTGAGACACAAAGAGATTAATACGACTTTACTATCTCAGCTTCTTGGCCAGTCAAGTTCCCTGTAATGCTCTCTGTGCTATTGATTTTTATTTTTCTCTCTCCTCTCCCTTTCTTCCTGGCAGTCTCTCTCCCTCGCCATCCCTCCACCTCCACCAGCATCTGCTGAGCTCTGAAATGTCCTGCAGGTCAGACGGATGCTGGGCCGGATCAATCAGGGAAAGTAATCTGGGACGCCTCATACACACAAGCGTGCACACACACACACGCACGCAGACACATCACAGATACTCACCGACACACACCCCTCCTCTGTTGCACTCTGGCCTGCCTGCCTCCACTCTCATCGATCTGCATCTACTTTACCAAATGGATTCTTCTCTTCTTCTATCCTCCTCCACCTTTTCTTTCTCTCCATGTGACTCAGAATAATAAATGTTTCAGACTGCGTGCAAGACGTGTACGTAAGCAATTTTTCATTTAACTTTGGCTTGACTTTTTTCCTCCTTTCTTCTTTCTCTTTTGTGATGTTCCAGTCTTTCAGAGGGATCAATGCCGTTTTCCCACACACTGCCTTGAAGCTGTTGGCTAATCAGCACATACTTGTGCGAGGTCAGAGGTTTGGAGATGACAGGATATGGCATATTGTTAGCTGAGAGATATGTCAGATTTGGGATCAATATAGTAATCACAAGTTTTATATATCACCAACATAGAATGAGTCTTGGCACTGACTCTTCTGTGCAAATATTAAATATCTGTTAGTTCCATTACAGTGTCACTTGTTTATGAAGGCTACAGAGTCTGGCACAGCAAAGGTTTGGCAACATTTGGCATTTAAATGTTTATAAGCACAGTGACATAACTTGTTTAACTCTATTCAGCTTTAATTTGCTATAAGTTTGTTAATTATTTTATTAGAAAACTTTCTCAAAAACTATTTCATGCTGCATTGTGGGCAGTCAAAAGACAGAACATCATTCAAGGACAGAGTCTGAGGGCCTGCAGTGCTCCATGCATACAGTATTAAGTCACTTTCTCTCTCTCTCTCTCTCACACACACACACACACACACACACACACACACACACACACACACCACAGTCCCCTTTGCTGAGCCAAACTGTAGGCGGAACTGGAGCCATTTGTCCACTGGCTGAATCCCAACTCTGCACCAACGCATGCAGAAAATTGGTGAGCATCTTGACTCTGGAGATGACACTTCAATTTGTGCAGCTCCAGTGACTGGTGCTCTGCAGTTCCTCCCTTGTGGGGGTGTGAGATCAGCTGGACACCTGCCTAGCTGTTTGGCTGAAGCCTGGAGCATGGGGACTGGGCCTTGGAATTGAAGGCCTGGCCTTGCCTGTCAGCCCAAGTCCCTGTCCCTCAGCCCTCGCCCCAGCCTGGCCTCTCAGGTCCTCATCACAGTTCCCCGAGTTTCACTCCTGTGCCAGTAACAGTCCCTTGCTTGATGCCCCTGACCCCTATTTCTCTATCCAATCCTCAGCTGCATGTCAGCGCAGCGCCATCATCCCAACTACAGCCTTCTCTCGAGCAGCATCATATTCCCATCAACAGCTTGCCAGCCTTTGTTCCAGTTCTTGCTGCTGCAGCCAGCATCTCTGCTCCCAGCTCAGTCAAATCAGCAAGATGTCTCTGCTGTGCATCGCTGTCTGTCCTGCTGTAATCCCAGGGTGTGACGGATACGACTGATCACTGCCGAGGCTCCTCAGCTAGGACATTTTGGAGGATTAAAGAGGCTAAATCATCGTCTCAGCTGATACATGGGATTCTATCCTTAATTAAATGTCATTAATGTGTTTAAAGGTTTTAGTGGCGATGATATCAACGATATGTAGGGTCTAATCAGTAAGCATTAACAGCACAAAGACATTCTGTGAATAAGAGAAAAAGGGGTAATAAAGCAAAGCAGAACAGACAGGAAGAGCCCTGTCAGCATAACATGAAATAAAAGGTTGATCCTTCACAACATGGCCAGTGCTTTTTCTCTCACTGTCTTCCTTCTTCATAAAAGAAAAATCACATTTGCCATCACTGTGTTAAGATCTAACCTGGTTACTTTCACCCACAGTGACTGCCATTTGAATAAATTTAAGTGACACTGCAACAGATTCTACAACGCTGCGATGACAAAAACCGGCAGCACTACTTTGGCTTGCATTCGGGGAGTAGCTTGTGTCTCCATGCAGCGCTCATTTCCGTGTAGAGCTGGAGTTGCTTTTAGCCGGGCCGGGACGGAGGACCGAGGACGCAGAAACAGACAGCGAGGCACGGAGAGCAGGCAGGCTGATCCATCTGAGTCAGCACCATGTGTCATGAGCGAGGACACCACCTCCACAAGTAGCTGGCAGGTGAACGCGGCCACGCACCTGTGCAGGCAAGCAGCCATTTTAGTGAAGCTGTCTCCTATCTTTAGAAAAAGGCACTAAAATACACCAGCGTGTACATAAACAAACACACGCACAAACATGCACAAATGCACACAGATTCACTCAACTCAACTGCCCGACTATAAAGCATTACTGTGCCCACCTGCGTGTATCAGGTCAGAAATTAGCAATTCAGCAGTGTCAAGCAGTTGCAACCAACTAGAAAACAACTGTTCATTCCTTGCTTGCTCAAGCCTATATTAACTCTGTATGTGTATGAAAAAGGCCTTACAGAACAAGCTAAAGCAACTTTCCCAGAAGGGATCTCTAAGAATATTTTTTCAGAGCGACAGAATTAGATACTCGTAAACTCCTCTGACTGAACTCAATTTTCTGTATAATTCACAGTCAGAGTTCTAATTAAAACTGGTTTGAGGCTGGAAGTGGTAATATTGGCTTTGTTGAACAGGTATCTAAAAAGCTATAAACAGCCTGGAGGTGTAGGATAAGAACAAAACCTACAGCACAGCACTTACACCAAGAACAAGGGAGAGAGAAGAAGCAGAGGCAGAGCTCTTCATAATCTAATCACTGTTTCCCCCATCAGCTGCATCTCACACACACAGGCACACAGCCTGCCTGTGTGTGTGAGAGTGTGGTGTGTGTCTGCCTTACAGCAGAGGCATAGAGCTAAATCACACAGACACAGACCGACCGTTGTACTCGAGAATTCATTCCACAGCCTTGGGTGCTGCGTGAGGGTGTGGCTGAGTGTATGTTGGCGTGTGTTTGTGTGTGTCTACGTTTGTGCTGAGCTAATCTGGTTATTGATTCGGCTCTGATCCGGAGCTCATATAATCAAATAGCTCCGAGGGAAAGGGACAGCCGTCCGTCATCTGTCTTAATGAGTAAACAGTTTGATGGACGCAATGAATAACTCGGAACTACATGTAGATGTAGAGGAGGTTACTACACGGCTGATAGACTGACAAGCTAAAATGTTTAAATGTATCCTCTGGCAAATCTCTAGGCAACCTTCTCCCTATACTGAGCGACATTATGAAATAACAAATTATTTCATTTGTATTTCTATACAACATATATCCTGCACTTTTTAAAGCCTTGTATCATTTCAATATTCAGCCACATGAATAAATTTGTGCTTGGAAACATTTACTTTTTAAATACGATGTCACTGCGACCGCCATACTATTTTAGTCACTTTCTAAATTCTATAAAGTTGCTTTGTACAAGTCATTACACAATCAATTTGGAGTTTGACTTGAGAATTCATAGTGAGCCCATCTTCTGTGAAAATCTAATCTCAGTGTAACTTGATGTAGAGAGTGGTGCAATTTAGAAATGGCTTCTGCTGCAGAAGGAAGAGAGGAGGGTGCGACACGAAAGCCTAAATGTATACCAGCACAGCTAACAGACGAGGCCCGCGGCACAACAGCTAAACCATTAAGTGTGGCGTGCATTCAAACGAGCAGATTAATCCCCCCTACTGCTGTACTGCGCAGAGTAATTGAAAATACCCACATGAGACTATCTCTGCTCCTATACTGTGTACATGTGGCAGGGAGGCAACATATAGCGGGAGGTGGCTGATTGCCATAGAAATTCTGCAACAGCGTTTTAGTCTGACAGCGTGTGGTGGAGAGCCATGCAGCCTTGAGATAGCATACGTTCATCTCCCTACTTTTCCCATTTTCCATCTTCTTTTCTTTACTCTTCCTGACTTTTTCTCTCTAGCTTCCCATATCATCTTGACAGGTGCAGTTCATGCCTGCTGCTGCTGACGTTTATCAGTCTGGATAAACATCGGATATCCTTTCCCTCCATTTCCACCCTGTTATGTCACATAGGAAGGACAGTTTTGCTGTTGATTGGAAGGGAATCTGCATTCACTGCCAGAGTACATATTCCTGTTGGGACAAACATTTCCATTATCATAATTAGGGCCTGAATGATATGGCATTTTTGGGACCGATGCTGATACTGATATTAGGGATTAAGAAAATTCCAATATCCGACATATCGGTTGATATTCTATATATGTTATTTTGAATGTAGTAATCAAATACATGTGCCAAAGATATGTATGAAGGCAGGATATCTAACAAATTTTATTCCAAACACCAGTGCACTGAACAGTAAATGCTTCACTCATTTCCAATCAAATAATGGACCGCTCTCTGCTGGACAAATTACAGGATTACACCATTTTAAATCACAAGTCCAAACAATTTTTCCAGTCTTAAAAAAACAGTTTTAATATCGGCACTTATCGGAGAACATATGCGCTGATACCGATATATCTGCAGTGGGCCAATATTGGCCGATAACATCAGCAAACCGATATATCGGTCATAATTACTATCTCAAACTGTGGCCTTATAAATGGAAGTAGGTCTAGCTGGTCGGCTGTCTCTTGCCTCATTGTGCTACTACATCAAAAATGCTAACATCTGACGGACAAGAGAAAATATTCAGGTATTATTTACCTCCTTCCATGCATTTGCCCTAATAATTTATAGGGAGAGAGCTTTTCCTTTTAAATAAAGTGTGTCAGCTCTAGCATTCTGATCTCAGCGTACAGCGACCCTGATCTTTGAGTCTCTGACCACAACTGACTTGCAGATCCGACTTTCATACCCCCTCTCCTGCCGTTGCGGGAATCTCCAGTGTCTTGGTGTATTGCATGGAGCAAGATCAGCCTTTTTTACCTCTGTGTTGGTGTTGCTATTGATGAGATAAGGCAGGCTAGAGGCTGTCGTGTGCAAAGCTGCGTTTGTAGGCCCTAATGTGTCTATTACCAACCACAATGGTGCTATTTTGTAGCATGTTCAGTTGCATGTTCAATCTATAATTTATCTGGCAACAGAAAAATATAAATGTTTAATATGTCAGAGGCGGTGAGGCCTGTCGAACGCGTGACCTTGAAACGTCCTTTAAACATCACACAGCAACAGCGCTGGGGCCAGTTAAGCTGCCGAAGCCAAACAACAGGCAACATGCACACACACACTTTCTCTTCTCCCTCACTCTACACACACACACACACACACACACACACACACACACACACACACACACACACACACACACTCAGAGCCTGTCTGCCTGCTGATGCTTTCCGCTGCTTTCTGTTCCCTTTTTTTACTGGGATGCAAAATGCAGATGAGACAAGTCAGCCGCTTGTGCACAGTCTCAGGAGGAACTGCCACTCAAATCCAAACATCTGTGTGAATACCAAAACACACAGGGTACAGTGGAGGATGAGAGACAGAGAGGAAGGAAGGAAGGGGCTGAGAAAGAGAGAAAACGAAGGAGAGAGAAGATTGAGAAAGAATGAGCGGTAAAGTAGCAAAGAAAAGCTAGTGTTCGTTTCCCGTTCTGTATCTTTGACTGAACAAAGAGCTATATACACATGAATACCTCTTTCCTCCCACTGTATTTTCAATCGGGATATTTATTCTGAAAAGCAGCGATGCACAACAAGGGCTCGGTCCTGTGTTTGCTAGTGGGCTGAGGCGCTAACACTCCCCAGCTGATTATGTGTCTGTCTGTTGCAGTTTGAGCTGCTGCCAAAGGAATTAGGTCTAGTATTTGTGAATGCTGCTCCCCTCACAGCAGAATGCCTTGCCATGCCTCTCAGATTTCTAGCTTTTTAAAAAGAGAGGGAAAAAAACATTTTAAATAAATGAAGGAAATCGCTGTGGAAGCCTATTAAATTTTCAACGTGACCGTTTTGTGAGTCTTCATGTGTGTTTAGGCTTCGCACAAAAGGAATATTTAAAAACCAAAGCGTGCTAATTGGGACAGAGATTGTTACAGCAGCTTCTTATTCAAACAGGCTTTTGGCTCATTAACTGCTTCCATCCAGCTTTTGTTTGAAGGAAAGTGGAAAAGACATTTACTGACAATAAAATATTTGATGATATTTGTACAGACACTGTACAACCAAAATACTGATAGACTGCATAACGTACCCACACAAATATGCGACAGTAGTGGCAAAATCTCTTACCATAAGTGTAAGGGCGAAATGAAAAATGACTACAGCTGTAGTGTGTATCGTAGTCCTGTCAAGTCAAACACAAATCAAATATTTACTTTGTAATAGCAGCTTTACTTTCAACCAAGAGGCAACCACACCTTTTTAGTTAAAGATGTGGTTTATCATATTAGTATTTTGGAGTAAATGTGCATATTTTAATCAGAGCACTTATTATTATTATTAGCACTTATTAACTTATTTTTTGTAAAAACTTCTCCAACTCTGCCCCTTCAACTTGGAATATGCTGCAGCAGGATCTGAAGCTGTTGCGCTTGATCCCACTATGTTTAAAATCCAGGGATTTTAAACTTATTTTAGGGGCACTGGGAAAGCATCTTTGAAAACTTTTTACTGTACTTTACTTTTACTATTTTAATCTGCTTCCACCTGGCACTTTTACTGGAATGTTGTATACTGTATTGATAAATCTGTCTGTTGGCAGCCAGCTGTTGTTGTTGCACGTCTGTCCAAAACAAGCTCTCGAGAAAGAGATCTTGTGTCTTAATGAGATAAACTGTATAAATTACGGTAAAAAATAAATCACTAAAAATAATAATAATGATAATAATATATTTATTCCTGTACTTCTGCAGAACAAGCACTTCTACTTATAACACCAATTTAGAAACTGGTGTGAATACTCTATTGTGGTGCATTAGACTTTCCCATAGGAATATACCAAAGAGAAAGTGAAACTTAACTCTGGTCGGCTGACTCCTTTTTTTCTTTAATACATTTGAGTTTAATTTGACACTTAAGTTTGAGAAAATGGTTTGTACATGCAATCTGCTTCACTGCAGCCTGCCTCTGTCTTGTTCAAAAATCCGTCAATTACTTCCTTGTTGGGCTGTCGTTGTAGCATTAATGTTATTTCTCATTCTGTGTGCGAGCAGCAGTGGGCAGCTGCACCAACAGTAGTTTCTTTTTTGGAGAAGTCAGGTTGAGCACGGACTTAGCTTTTATTTTGATAAGCTATGACAGTGTGTTTGTTGGTGAGTTGTGTGTGCATGTGTGTGTGTGTACTGTTTCCTGGGCGATGTGTGGGAGGGCGTAGGAAAGAGTGACATTAGAGTGACTGGGTGTGTCTCCTCTCGCCACTGTCTTCAGAATCAAGAGCCCCTGGTGTTTTTAGAGGGGGCAGAGCGCGCAGCTTGGTTGGTGAGAAAGCGACCACCAGATGCGTCAAGAATCCCATGATCAACTATAGCAAAATTTGTTTGCAACAGCCAGTTCCAACCAGTAGAGGGCGGTCGCTATGCACTTTTGTAACAGAATATGTAGAATTCAATTACTTAGTACTAAAATGTCGAGATT
>JAQFJA010000021.1:17564122-17578571 GCA_029874485.1 Naso brachycentron
CCCCCCCCCCCCCCCCCCCCCCCCCCCCCCCCCCCCCCCCCCCCCCCCCCTGATGGTTGTAATTTAACAGTGTGCTGATGGGCTAAGCTGTCTGTTGACTGCTGTTTTATTGTTTTGGGAGGCTGCTGACGAGCTACTATTGTAATATGCACCATCTGATGAGAATTAATGCAATGTTGTAGTGCGTTTTCTGTCTTATCCATACTTCATCACATCCATCTATCCATTTACATTTACTCAAGTTTACAGTTTTATTAGTGGCATTTTGGCAGTATTTGCGATAACAAAGAGCAACAACTTCATGCTTGAAGTTTCAAAACTACAAGTAGAATATTTAAATTTCCAGTGTGGAGGATTTTGTGACATCTAGCGGTGAAGTTGCATATTGCACCTGGCTGAATATTCCTCCATTAGCCCTTCCTTTTTCAAGCCTGTAGGGGAACGTACAGTGACTGCAAAACCTGCAAAAAAAATGCAAAACCCCTTTAGAGAACCAGTGTTTGGTTTGTCCATTCTAGGCTACCGTAGAAACTTGGCAGTGCAGTGTGGTGGACTCTGTAGAAAAGGGACCTGCTCATTCTAAGGTAATTTATACACTACCATTTTTGTTTTCAGAGATCATAAATTAATGAAATCGTACAAATTTTTGCAATATTTTAAAAAAAGTCTAAAATCTAATTCTAAATCCTGCAGACCTGACCTTTCAAGAAGAGTATAAATGTACTTGGAGAAGTCAAACATAGTGTATAGATTAGATAACATGATGATTATTACTATGCAGATACACCATGATAGTAAAAAAAGGAAACATTTTTCTCCCAAGGAAATTCTCCTTGTTTTATCACTATTGATAACATTTTTTAAAATCTTCACAATATGTTAAATGAGCAATCGTTAAAACACCTCTTTAATAAATAGAGTATATTATCCATCTTTTACATTTGCCGACAGGCTGGCAATGTTTGTTGCATCAGTGCTGTAGCATTACAGTGCCTACAGTTTAATTTAGCCTAAAGGCTTTAATGCTAATGCCAGCTTACTGTAAGGTGACTAAATGACCACATTAATCATAACATAAAAGCTTCAGCTTTCATTTAGTATTCATAGCACACTGCTGCAACATCCCCTCCTGTGGCGAAAACAAATTTGAGAAGACGTGATATAAACCCAAAAACCACATCTTAAACTATGTCTGTTGTCTTTGTATCATTGAAGGTTGAGTGTCTCTACTAGAATCATTTCATATGTCACAAATCCTACAACATGGCACATTCATATTCGCTGTTGCTGTCTTAAGTCAGCAACAACAACAACAACAACTGACTGCTCTGTTGTAGTCTTAAAGATTTCATCCCCCATCTCGAGGCAGGCCGAACCGAACTGTGTAACTGATTAGATTTCAATGCTGCTAGCTCCAATTAGTGTTCATGTAATCAAATCAACAGACAGACTAGATTAGTATGTACAACTCTACTGTATAATATTTCACACACGGCAAGGGATGAACACATCCTCGTCAGAAATGAATTGTGCATGTGTTCAAAAGCCACAGTGCCGAGGTATCAGCTCTGCTTATCCATGTACATTACGGGATCTTGATGAATTGCCACCCTAGTTTGCAGAGCAGAGGCTCTACCAGCTCTACTATCTTACACAACCACATAATGTTTATATACATAATCTGTATATATTGTCTTGGATAATCAAGGCAGACCTACCAACACTTTGCAGCACAGACTGGCTAAGTGGCTGTTGCACTCTAACCTAGAAGACATGGGTACAGAGATGACAGGCAGGCTAGATTTGTCAAAGTATGCTTAGTACACATGGAAAACAATCTGTAATGCCGAGGTCAGACTACACAATATCAGCCCTAATAATAGCCTGACCGGGATGATGTAGGGCTGGTTTGGAAATGATCAGTGAGCATTGGGGCGCAACAATCATTCGTTTCATCTCGTGTAGTGTGTCATAATGGATGACAACCGATGCTGTATCTTGGACGTCTCACAACCTCACGACAGAAAGACTAACATGTTTGATTTTTTTGTTTACCTCTCACGACGGCTTGTCAGTAGTAGTAGTAGTCGAGGGCAGTGACGTCACGCATGTCATGACTGCAAATGATGGCTGATCGGGGAGCAGCATGCAGTCTGTCATGTCTCTCGGCCACGACATGGCAAGAATTTATGACTCTTTATTTGCCTAATCTGACACAGTGAACATTATAACAGACAAAAATATTTTATAGTCTGACCTCGGCATAAGGTTGTCCCATTCAGCGACACTGAGCAAGAAGTCGTTGCTTTCATGTAACATTGTGGGGTCACAATATCATCAGATCGGGGCAGAGGAGCAGAATTGGTTGCCTAAAGCAGAAGCAGAAGTCTGCCTTAATCCTAAGTAGGGAGCTGCGCTTCCACTATGCTGTACAGTTTCAGGTGTCAAAAGTTGTGGATGGTACAAACATAAACAATCTGTACCGTGCTGCTATGATGTCACGATACGTGCATAGCTGACGCGGCTATCCCCATGTGGCATTTACCCCGCCTGCCAAGTACAGGTATAATCGGCAGTGCAAACTATGCCCGATGTAGGGTTTACAGTTCCGGGGAGTACCATACCATATCGAACTGTACTGTACTGCCTGAGTGAAACACAATTAAAGTGTACTGCAGTATACTCTCAGATCCTGCAAATCCCTGTTTGATTCCAGGAAGGCATAAATACAAATTTTGTAGTCGATTACTGTATCATTGGCTCTGTTTTGTGCGCAGATAAAGACAATATAATGCGATATTTTTCCACTTGTTGCAAATATTTTAGAGATGGATTATAATAATGATAACCAGTGTATCTCACTGGTGCTGTCTTCATAGTGGTTATTGTCTTTGAATGTGTACAGCAGGCAGTGGTGAAGGATGCTTCATTGCTGATGTGATGCTCCTTTTTTTGAAGGGAGACACTTTCAGACTGTGCTCACACCATGTGGTTAGGCCAAGCCAGTTGGGCTAATTTACTCTATGCACTGTCAGTGACACTGGGTGGGGGGGCGAGCTGCTGGTGGCATGACGGTCCAGAGAGCATGCTGTGAGGACAGACATTTATAGCTTCTCGAGCAGCAAGTGCGTACATGCACAGTCACTAATACACTAATATAGTATGATATAATGTGTTGGCCTTGGAGCTTGGGTACAGTATGTGTGTGTGTGTGTGTGTGTGTGTGTGTGTACTGTATGTGTGATGGGTCACGGCTCATGCAGAGCTCTATCTTCTGCTAGCACCTGGGGTAGGTGGTGTCAGCAGTGTGCACCACCATAAATCAAGACTGTGGTCTCCAATGTGAGTGTGTGTGAGTGTGTGTGTGTGTGTGTGTTCTGTCCATCTTTGGTGCCTGCAGGAAGATATTCAGAAGCTGAATTTTAATAAAACAAAACAGCACTTATTCAGGCTGGTTGGCTCAAGTGTATGTGTTTATGAGTGTGTGTGTGTGTGTGTGTGTGTGTGTGTGTACACGCATTTGTCAAAACCCCTGGGGGGCATCCAACTTCCTGTTATGTGATTCCTTGGTCACATCTGCTATGAATGTTTCATGTCTGACTGGTTGTAACCCGCAATGGGTGGGCACACCAGCGCACACACGCGCACACACACATGCAGTCACACACACAATAGCATCAGCATGCGAGGTGAAAAATGTCCACGATTAGAGATGAGTTTAGAATTCCATTTATGTTGACTTTGTTTATTCTTCACATAATTTTTCTCAGTACAAATGCATTTTGTTCATTCAACTGCAATTAATTTTCAAGCTTGGGCCCAACATTTGTTCTGAATTTAAATAACTGCATAAATACTGTATGGTCCACCCAAAACAAGCTGGTTTAAAATAGAAACTGTTAAAAAACAATCACATGATTTCTGCATGTATGGCATGTGTATCACATATTTGATTTCCAAGTCAATGGGTTAGAAAATTTAAAAGGCTTCATGTCAGTTGTCAGTAGGCAGGTTTTCTACTATTACAGATCAGTGCAAAACTTAAGCGATATTTACCAAATTTTGATAAAACACAATTGCGACATGATTGCATTTCCATCGAGTGTTGTTATACAACTTCTCCTCTTGTGATAATATTCCAAGAAACACGGTGATGGTGATGTTTCAAAATATGTCTTTGTAGCCACTGTAGCAGCGGCATATCAGGTGAGAGAAAAAAAGTCACACAGCACATCAAATATCTACACTGGACAATACCTTGGGGAAGTTAAAACTAAGCAAACACAAATTGTCACCACAAACTGAGCATAATTTCCGTTCATTTATTAATCAGAGCATTTTAATAACTCATAACCAGCAGTGAGAGGAGTGTAAAAACAGCTGATTAGGCCTATGGTTTGTGCAAAACTTCTCTGTCCCTCTCGCTCCCTCTCTCCCTTCACTACCTGACATCTTGTTGCAAATGAAATTAGGCCCAAAACATCCACAAACAACAACAAAAAGTAAGCGGGCGAAGAAACCGAAAGTGAGTTACATGATCTGTCTGCCTGTCTATCAATCAATCTCTGCTCGGTTTCTTTCAGAACTCTGGACATCATCGCACCTACACATAAATAAACCAGATCAACTCCTTTCATCATTTCACAACAGAAATGGCTGCCTGCTTGTGAGGTTTACAGTGATATGCCAAATTATTCGGACACCGAAATGCAAAAAAACAAAAAAACAAAAACAAACCAGGCGAGCTCACGTGATGTGCACAAAAGTCACATAAATTTCACTGAGGGACCTGACAGCTGTCCCTCTCTTTAAAATACATTCAAAATTTGCTAACAAGCGATCTATGAGTAACTTTGGTGTGAAATAAAAGATGAAAAGAACATAGATAGATAAAAAATATTACATAAAATATTACATGCTATTCATTTACAGGGATTGAGTGACGAAAAGTGGTGCTGAATCCAATCAGATAGGCTAAGTGTCGGTCAGTCTGGGATCCCCTGGATTGTGTTCCGGCAGGATGTGACACAGTTTAAGCCCTGCCTATCAGACAAGTGTTCAAAAAGTGTTTCCACTGCAGTTTTGTAAAATGCGGCTTTTTCGAAGTGCCTGAAACACTGCTTTATATGAGCATAAAGCCTGCTGTGCGATAAGGGGGGAAAATGACATGTTCCCATTAGGCACAGTTTTTATTCGCAATTTCAATGTGTGCAGATTGAGGGTTAATGGAAACCCCCCTAGTGTGATTATGAAGGTTGGTTGGTTGATGTAGGTACAACCCAGTCAGCTTAAGACAGTGAACACAGGAGGCCGCTCCAGATCCAGGTAACTAGGTTTGGAATGAGTTATTTTTGACATCAGAACTGCACTGCCATGCCTGATTTGTACTGACACTCCTCTCCAAAACATTGTCTTTTGCCCAACAAAAGAAAGTACCGTTTTAAATGAAAGGTGAAACCACACTAGAATCAAAACAGGGCCCTATATGTTGAATTTTACATTTAAAGTAACTGGCTTGACTCCACTCTTCCAAAGGACTATCCCTGTCAAAGACTACCAGACAATTTAAGCAGAGCAAACTTTTATAGGGATTCTCTGGAAAACACGATTCAGATTGGGAATCACAGTGTGATAGAGACACCTTACTGCTTTGTTTAGCCTGCATGTGTGATATCTTCACCATGGCAGCAGCTCTGGTAGAGAGTTTTTGAGAGTAAACAGATGTTGTTTGTCTTTCTGATGTTGAGATTTAGCATCTCCAGGGATGCAGCGGACCTGTGCTTTCCTGTAAGCTCACAAAGGAATCAGAGATGGAAATAGCTCAAACAGAAGAACACTTCTCAAAACAAAAGTGAGACTAGGCTTTTTTACAATGCAGTGCGCATGGACAATATGGTCTTGTGGTTGGATCTTGTTGAAATAAAATACATACATTGGTCTCTCCTCAAGTGAGATGCAGATGTTTCATTTTCACATACAGTATTTGTTCTATTTACATAATTTTTCAGATTTAAAAAAATGCTTTTTTACATTGACCTTTTTTATTTCTGATTCATAAAATCACATTAAATTGAAATAAGATAAACATATACTTCACTTAACGTTCTAATGTCAGCCATTATGCCATAATAGACAGCAATGATTGGCAAATATATTCTAACCTCACCTATAACGCAGAGGCTCAATGTGTAAAGATAGTTTAATGTGATGAATTTGATTATTCTCTCTGATACAATGGGGACGCCTGTATAGATGATAGCAGGAGAAATACATGAATAGCAAAAAACAGCACATCCCCATCCTTTTTAATTGTCCTATCATTGTAAGCCAACATCGAACACTGACAGCGTATGTGTGCTGTCAAACCCTGAATCCCCAAGGAGAAGCTCGCTTCTGTGGCTACTGGATCTGGCAAGCATACATCAGTACACTCAAATGAAAAGCCTGAACTGTCGAGGACCAAAGGAATAAGGGAAGAAAATGAAATGGGGGAAGACATAGATAAAAAAGACAGAGAGGAGTGGAAGTTTTGTGTATAATGAGCAGTTGGAATGTGGGGATTGCTGAATTAATCAGACTGCTAGAGCTCATACAAAGTAGGCAGAATGCTTTTCATGTGACAAATGTGTAATTAAGAATGATTTTATAACCCCCCTCCACATACACACACACACCCCTTGATGGACCAGAGGTGGGTGGGAGGAACAAAGCATTTTTGTGCTTTCCTGCACATGTCTGTGAGCGTGTGTGTGTTTGTGTTGTGAGAGAGATTGTACAAGTACGAGAATGAGATGAGATGGAGGCTTTAATTACAGTCCTATTAGAATAACAGCCCCCATTGCTTACTGATACTGAGTGATAGGACGGGATGTTTTCATTTTGGCGTCTTGCCTTTTTTTGTCTCTTAGATTTGACACCATATTTTTTTTTAGCCAAAACATGGATTTTTAAGATTGTTTTTTTTTCAGCCCACACAAGATATTTATTTTGACTCCTCATTTTATCAGCAACAGCAGAGATGGTTGATCACAAGCTTTGGAAAGCCTGCCTTCAAATATAGTTTTACTCATGGTGGTCTGGCAAGGTTCTTTTGGCATTTCTTCTGATTTCAAGAATTGGGGAGGTGGGTGGGCTAAAATAGCTTCACAGGCAGCTGCATCACCCTAAAGGCTTTGTTATTTCTACCAAAACATACAGAGAGCAGATAGAGTGGTTTGAACTGATTTTTATGTCCTCATACATCTAAATGTTTTAGTGCTTTCTTCTCCAAGAAGATACCATTCAGCATGTTTCACTGTGAATGAAATCCGATTGCAATGACAGCTTAGAAAAAGCTTATTATCTGTAGAAGTAAAGAGAAAAACGGAGGTTAAACACAAATGAGATGCTGATAATTCTAGGTCCCTCAGTCTACATTGAAAGAAAAGTTCAGTTATGGCTTTGAATAAAAGTAAAAGACTATACAATTCCCAGATTTGATAACAAAACACCATTACATACTTGGAGCTGCACACCAAAATGATTCTCAGTCTGTTTAAACAAGTCCCCACTGTTGACTGATCTGACTTTAGGTTCCCCTCAAACAATATTGGGGATTACCTAGTTACATGCAACAACATTACGTAATGGAATTACAAAATAAACGTAACTGTAATCAGTTACATTTACTAGGAATGAATAGGTAATTAGATTACAATTACTTATGAAAATGTTAATGATTACAAAGGGGGTTACCTCTGAGTATTTTCTATGAAAAGCTTATAGAGTGAATGTAGAATAATCATTTTGTTGCTTCGCATGTTTTTGATGTGCACGATATCTTCTTTTGCCATTTCCAGTCAAGGCCGTTTAGTAAAGTTTGAAGCTATTCTGATGCTTTTGATTGGTTCTTTAATTTGAATTTGCAGTGCGTCACGTCTGCCTTTAACACTGCCTCATTTGAACATTTAAAAATGGTTAACAGTTAAAAACATTTGTTAGAAAATTTAGAAAAGTAATCAAATGTAATACGTTACATTACTTTGATAAAGTAATTGAAATAGTAACATTACTTATTAAATTTTAAATAGGGTAACCAGTAATCTGTAACCTAATACATTTCCAAAGTAATCTTCCCAACCATGTCCCCAAATAAAAATTGTGTGTAGAGCCACTGATATAAAATGCTCTGTAAAGAAAGTATGAAATTAACCCTTACAAAAACAGCACACTTACAATTTATTTCATCATTATTTCTGTTAATCTTTTGATATTTGGCAATAATAATGCTAAAATCTATTCTCCAGAGCTTGTGGTTATCTCACAAAACAGAAAGGTCATTGTGGAAGAAAATGTGATAATTTGAGTTGTAGGAGTATAATAAACCCTGTTTTGTGGAAACTAGTAAGATCCACTGCATCTCCCACTTGAAAATGTTAGCATTGTTATAACAGTTAATTAAGGTCCAATGACCTTGTAGTTGTAACTTTCCTTCACAGTCAGTTGTGCTTCCACATGAAAAAGAATGTTGGGATGAGACTTAATGTTACAAAGGACAATATAAATTTTCAATGTGGGCAGAAAAACAGATGAAAAATAAACACAAACAATGATCACTTTAATCCACCATAAAGAAGGTGAAAGAGGACGAAGAGGATGGGGGAGAAAAGAATTTTTGCACTGGGATAGAAGTAAGTCATCTTTTGTTTTGCTGGAGCTTTGAGCTTACAGAAATATGTTGGTTTATATTTTGTCTTTCATTGGACTTTACTTGCTGCTCAGACTGTGCTGTGGTTAGAAATGAACCGCCAAGGATAAGCTTGTAACGTGTGCTAGCAGATGATCGTATTACCAGTATTAAATCATTGAGAAATTTATGCATTCAAATTATTCCCTGGAAGTCTTATTTTTCCAGATTTGTTGCGGACGAGTCTTGTGTGTGTGTGTGTGTGTGTGTGTGTGTGTGTGTGTGCGCATGTGCGTGTGTGTGTGCAGTGGAGCCCTGGCTGTCCGTCATCAACCCAACTGCATTAACCTCGGCCTCTGTGCCTGCAGGGCCCACCACTTCCATTTCTCTGCAACAAATACAGGTCCTGGCCCAGGGCATCCTGGCAGCCAGCATAGTTAATGACTTATTTACTGTTTAATGGCTGTATACCGCACCACAACAACAATTAATGAGAAAAAGCCACATTCACAAGCAGTGGGGGAGCCAGGTGGTGGAGGTTATTTTCTCCTTCTAACTTTATCTGAGCTCTGCCTTCTGCTCTACCCTGATAAACTCCGGCACACCTCACCTGGAGACGGACAGGCTGACAGCTGCGAGGACAGCTACTTTTACAGACTCAGAGAGAAATAAAATATATACCTCGAATTGACCTTATTTTCAAAAAAAAATAAAAATCTTTCTATTCAATTCTACTTTGTTCTGTTCTAAAGTTATTGATCTTGCTCCATGTGTGTTTCTCCATGTTGTTTTGTCAAACTTGTCAAAGAAAAACATTAAACTCTGCTGACAAAGCCCCTTCTTTTTCCTCCAAAACACCTTCCTATCCTCGTGTTTTTCACCTGGTTTGTTTCCCCCTCTTTCCCACAATCCTCTGCCTTTTCTGTCGTCCTCTTTTGTTCTCTCCAGCTCTCTTTAGCCTTGTGAATACCATCGCTCAAGCAGTGAGCTGTTGCAGGCACTTTGTTGCTGACCATGGTGCTGAAAGCCTCCTGCCTTCCAATTGCCAGAGTGTTCATTTCATGGTTCATATACCCTGTTCTCCATTTGTCAGAGTGCCGTTAGCCCCCACGCTTATTTCTTTAACCCCTTCCCTTACAAATAATAACAAATCAAATGCGCATTTGTTTTACCCCACAGTTACAGCTCTCCTGCCACCATCAGGCTTTCAATTAAGGTGGTGGCATGTGTTATGTATTGCTTGAGTTGGGTGCAGAACATGTTGCATGGAGTTTTGCAGGTTGACTTTTTGTTCTGCCAGTTTTTGCTGCTGTGCTTTGCTTCGCTTCAACTTTGTGCTCTCTCGTTTTTGGTGTGGGAGCCATAAAAAAGACAGCCTGATACAAGGCAATGCGCCGTAATCAGGCCCCCCCCTTCTCGCGAACATGCTTGTTCAGTCATTTCCCCATACTAAATCAGTCATCATGACATATGTAAGCTTGTGTGCTGCCTCCATCTGGCCACATTCGGTTTCCAATTTCCATGAGAACCGCCTCCACATATATGGCTGTTTTAAAAGCAAAAAAACCAAAACAACTCTGATGCTAAGGAGTCTTGACTATACACTTGATGCCTCTTAATCACGGTGCTGTGCTCTTTTAAATGTGAAAATAACATGATGCTCTTTGACTTGTGGTAGCAACAGACACACAGACGTGAGCATTTTCCAGTGAATTTCATCGACGTGTTTTGCTGCTAGTCTGTAGTTCACACATAGATACAGATTTTCAATTTATATTAAAGGTGTGATATCATTCCACCTTCATATACAGTTAATACATGAGGGACAGGATATTAAAAACCCTTCACTATAATTTAGATTAATATACCTGCACTAACTTTAACCTCTTTGTTATTAGCTCAGCATTAATTAGCACAATATACAACAGCTACCTGACAAGTTTAACATGACTTACGTAGGATTTGGCTTTTCTATCTTGTTTGTTACGAAAGCTGGGTGTCACATTTGTCAGAGATATTGAATATGAAATAACAATATTCTACACTGTAGTTACACCTCTACAGCTAGTTAATTCGCTTTCACTCTCTATCTCATTCCCTTCAATGTCCTTCGTTTAGAGGGCCGCCTGTATTTTTTTTCCAAATTGTCCTTCATGCCAAGCTGGATTTGTGAGCTGTGCTATGCCAGACGCTAAGTAAATGTGTTTTTCAATCTATCTGCTCCCCAACCATCCCACTCTCGTCCGTCTCTCTCTGCCTCTGGACTCCCTCCAGTCCCCTGTGTTTTCAGGACAATCTCTGTGTCTTTTCATCTCTTGCCTGTCCGAATGCCTTCCTACCTGGCTGCCCATTGCCCCTGCCATCATTCACCCCAGGTCTCGATAAATAACCCTGCACCTCTCTGGCCCTCAGCTCTTCTGGCTGTTGCTGGAGCACATTTGTTAAAATATCACCTGCTGTAGAGGGGAAATTGATACTGCTGCATTGTGCTCTGGGCAATAGAGGTTTGTATTGAGTCGAAATGCCACAACACAGACAGTTGTAAGAAAGTTCACAATTTCAACAATAAAAGAAATAAACAACTCAGTTGTTTTTTTATATCAACATTTTGAAAAAAGAACAGCTGCCAGTACTTTTCTTGTTGAAAAGCTGTAGCGAAATGTTGGGTCAGACAGTTAATTATGCAACCAACTCAAAAACAAACAGCGAGATAATATTTGTTAAAATTCCATTAAATAAAGTGACACACTAAATTCACACAGCCCCCCCTGCTTCCCATCAGGAGCTGTTTTTAATATAAAAATAGAGACAAAATGGTGCCTTGAAATACACACACTGCAGTGAGCTAGTTGGGCTCTGAAAAAAGGAACTTCATTAAAATATGAAAAACTGTTTGGTCTCTTTGGTTCTACTCCATTGCTCCAAAAACAGGGCAATGATCAGATGAGACATCCCCAGATGACCAGGTAAGAGGAAGAAGCAAAAGTTCCTCTCTGAAATCTGCCATTATCCAGATGGCACCATTAGCGATTAAGCCAGAACATTTCTCCCCTCTTATAATTGACTCCATAGGCTATTAGGCAGGTTGGCACAAGGCGAGGTCCACTGGTGCACACTCCAGATGTTCTCTTTTTGTGTATGTGAGTGTGTGCGTGTGTGTAGTAAGTGACAGGAGGGGAGAGAGTTTGGCTGTTGTTGTGGGTGCTTGTGGTGGGTCCAGGGCTGCCTACAGATGGACATAGGGCTGGGTGGGTGCTGGGAAAAAGTCACATTCAATTATATCAACGTCTCTATCAGTCTGTCTGTTCTCAGTCTCTCTTCCTCTCTCCATGTCTCTATCTCCCTGTCTGTCTCTCTTTCTCTGTAGCCTTGGGGGAAGAAAGATTAAAGTGTTCTGTTTTGTGTGCAAGATCTTTGTCTTTGCTATTTGGGTTTATCTGAAGATTAAATTATCTCTCATGCGTTGCCTGTCCCCTGGTGTGTGTAAGCAAAGTGATGTTTGGCAGACATTATTAAGGGCAGTTGCTGTTATTAAACTCCAAAAAATGCTGAGAGATTTAATACCAATTTTATTTGTTTCCAAAACGTAACATTTGCTCAGCTAACATACTGTATATCATAGTCATGTGTTAGAATTTTTGATGAAATATAAAACATCCTAACCTGACTGCGCCTGATGTTTTTGGTTTTTTTTACACAAACCATCTGGGAAGGATCCAGTGGAACCTTTTTGGAAAAGGGCAGGCACTTGAAAAACATACTTGGCAGCCAGGAGAAGAGCAAAAACATCTCTTCCATGGAGAAAAGTCTTTACTGTCATTTTTTGCTCTTCTTTCAATGAGGAAATACTCTCCAGTTCTGATAGATAGATGGTATGGCAGCATCTACGCTAACCATGTGCGTAGCTGCTATTACAGTCGCTTCTTGCTGCGTCACACACATAAACCACGTCCATAGCTCATGCCAGACACTGATTGGTCCACAGATTGGCCAGAAACGGATAGCTGGCATAATAGATTTCCATGATATCAGGATCTCGCAGCTCCAGCTGCCTCACAAGGTTAAAAACATCCTTGTAAAAGGATTTTTTCAAAGTGTTTGTATTACATTACTGAATGGACTTTCAGTAATCCCTCTATAGCTAAAAAAAGAGCTAAAAAGCCATTAATTATTCATCTCCAATGGTTGGTGGTAAAGAGGAGAGGCGCTCTAGGGTTTCCATCAGCTATTAGTAAACAAATCAATGCAGGCTCAGCTCCCTGTCAGTACAGAGCCATCTGCCCTTTACCATGACTTTCAGTTGAAAGCCAGAAATGGGCCTACATGACACATGATACTGCCTGCTGAAGATAAAAAGAAGCATGAAGAAAGGAAAATAAAAGTTTGTTATTGGGAGGTTTCATTAAGTTAGAAAGTTTGGAAACTTATGCAGGAATCTTAATGCGAGACCTGTCCCTCTGCGAGAGCAACACTTCATTTATTCATGACGTCAATCTTATTTGTGAGAACAGTTGTAGTTACATTACTACCCCAGCCGGGTTGGTTTCGACACATTATGCCTCTGTGAGCAGACACTCCCGAATTTGTCGCGACCCTCCCAACAATAGGTATTTGATGTAATCAAACAGCACGGTTTAAGGCCCCTAATCCAATTTCTTTGGCAAGATACATTGTAATTTGGTATCACCCTAATTATGAACTGAATTGTGAACTGTCTGTAAGGGAATTGAATTAGCCGGCAGAAGAAGAGTAATATGATTGGGAACTGGGAGAAATCAATACAGCGCTGCTCGTCTTCTCAACGTTGACCTGAATCTTGCCTGAATGTGCATCTTTGGGGGATTCGGCTTAATTCAATCTGGTGCAGCTAACTCGCTCTCTGTCCCCTCCACATGGTTGACAACAGCTCTGTCTTGATTTAGGCTGCCGCGCAGGAACCCTGCCGGGGAAAGCGTAGCTCGGAGGAAAAAAAGCTGCAGCTTGAACTTATCCATCTGCTTGTGTGCAATACGTATAGACACATATACAACGCCTCAAACCAACTGAATCCCCTATAACACTATAGGTCCCTGCTATTATTAAGACAGAGATAAACTAAATGTATAGCAGTAGTTCCATCTGACAAAGTTTTGAATAATAAAGCCCACTTGGACAGCTCTTTGATGAGCACTCCACACTACATCACATTTGACAAACAGCTCTTCTATACCCCCTCAGCTGTGTTGACGAATGGTTTTACAGGGCGTGTATAGAGATTTTCATCCTCATGGGTGCAGCCCACCGGTGATAGCTCCTCCCTGATGGTGGTAGCAGCCTGAAGAGAGATGGTTAATGTCGCAACTGCAGGAGCCACCACAGCGGTGCACCCTGATGGATGAGGCCAGGAGAGCTGGAGCTCGGGGTGCCTTGCAAATGGAGACGCTGAGTGAAAACGTAATTGTTTGATTACCTGATAACTCCAGAATCATAAGCTATTTATCTCCCTGACTTATTTTTTACTCTGCAGGTATTTTTCCTCCCGTTTTTAAATCCTTGTAATGTTATTTATAAGGTCTCCATCCTTCTCTTTGCATTTTTCTTCTTTGAGCAGTCCACTGGTAGGGGTATAGATCTAACAAAGAAAAAAGTCTGTCATTCTGCTGTCTTTGTGTAAGGGAAAATAGCTTGTGTTGTTCTATTGACTGCTTGACATTCCAATACGTTCTACAGCACTCTCCATAGACCCTGATAAGAACTTGATAGCTAACAAGAGGCACTCTTCTTTTATGGAAGCAGATGGTTTCT
>JAQFJA010000021.1:17589846-17605888 GCA_029874485.1 Naso brachycentron
CAGTCTGTGAAATATGTGGGTTTTTTTTTTTTTTTTTGCTTTTCTGTTCCTTTGGCAACAACGTGTGTTTAATAGCTGCCATTTCCTATAATTGGTCAATAAACTCCGAACGTTATTGATCAGTCAGAATAGCCCTTTATAAAACCAACTTTTGGGTTGCCAGGTTGTGAAATCTCTCAGTTTTCATCTTCTAATTCTGGAACCCGCTGCAAATGAAGCAAAACAGGCCTGTATTCATCTGCAACCTATTAACACCCCGACTTCTTTTTTAATCACTTATTGACATTAACAACTGCAGATATTATAAAAACCCCTTACATTAATTTTAATTACTGCAAACTTTCTAATTAAAATGCTGAATTTCTGACCTAGAAACATGTTAAATAGCTGACTTGACAATAAAAATCTTTCAATAAATAACATCATAGCTGCAGACTTGATTAAAAAAAACCTTTAGTAATGACTTATTTGGCATTAGTAGATTGATAATTAACCATTCATTAATACTTTACGAATAGGCTAGTTATTCATTAAATGTAATTTATGGGCAAACTAGTGACAGCATAAAACTTACAGGCTAAACCCTTTGTACATAAAATTCCTTATTAGAAGTAATGCTGCTTTTTTATATGGTGGCTGTATTTGTGCATCTATACAGGTAATATATTATAGATAGGCCTATCAACATACTCTGTCAACAACATGTTATTAATAAATAGCATATGAACAAATTATTATTTTGTTTAAAAAAATAAGCTTCTGCAAGTGTGTTTGTGCAGTTTAGATTTGCACTCAAATCAATGTTCTTCTCTAATGAGAACTTTTGGGAAAGTACATTAGAACGCACTGTCTCTCTAAAATTGAATTAAAATCAAGGTCATGATTTTTGCTCAAGGATTCAGGGGCACATTTTTGTGATTCATTGCTCAGGGATAGATGCCAAGAAGCCCTCCTCAAGGGTAAATGCCATATAAAATGAATGGGTTCCCTTTTGTTTTTGCACTTACAGGAAGTGGTACATACAGAGCAAGGTGCATTCAGGTCCTATAGGCAGACTTATGTCCACACTGCCTGAGCTGCAGTGTTTCTGTGACTCTGCAAGACAAACAACATGCTCTAAATAGCTGAAATGATTTTTGCTTGTTGACACACACTTACACCAATACTTGCACAACTCAAGGTCAATGTAGCATTCACTGACGCAAAACCACCGTGCTGTGTGATTTATGCGATGAAGGTTTCCTCCATTTTCAGGGCAGTTTCTCCCATAATAAAACACAGTATCACAGGGAGTTAATCATTTAGAGGAGCCTTATCTGAAAAGACAGGAGGTTCTTCCATTTCATTACCAGCTCAACATTAACATAATGTCATGATTGCAATAAAAAGCTGTGCGCCTATGTGTCCTTCCTCAGAAACCTAAAGCACATTTTTTTGTAATGCAATAGGCCCCTGAGTAAATAGAGGTGTTGCTCTCTCATGAAGTGTTGGAGGACATGTCTGTGTTTTGTTCCTCTTGGCACACACAGTTGAGTGTGGTCATTTTCATTACAGGGAAATGATCATCTAGTTCCAGGGGGCTCTCCTCGGAGGACATTTAACACATCAGGTAAAGGAGGCCTGAAGGGACCGAGTGAGGTTGACACCAAGCCAGGAGCTCAGTCTTTCTCTTCCTTGCAGGTGTTTTGTTTTTTTCCTTGAGCTGGAGTGAGACTGAACTCCAAGGCTGTGGCTTTAGAGAGCCCCCCAGGAAGGAAGTATGGCTCCACTGGAGCATAGATCACCTCTGAAGTTAGGAATGTGTGTCACAGAAGCTTCCATCAGCGGTGTTTTATACTATATAGATCATTTTTGCTGTATTTACAATCTGAGGAGGGTACTGATGCAGCAGCTGAATTTAATGGCAGAAGTGCTGACTACAGAGAACATCAAGAACTGCTGACATAAACTCAGCATCAACCAAGGGTTCACCACTCACCAGAAGTATGACTGTGAAAGTCTACCATTGGGATTTTAATGTAAACATGTTCCTCTCACAAAAGTTTTGTTGTATAATGTGCATAATGAAAAGGCTCAGTGGTGATTTGTGGCATCCTGTGTTATAATATATGGCCTGTATGCAGAGAACAGCATTTATCCTGCACTGAATCTCAGCATTTCATAATTAAGTCATCAGTCCGCTCGTTGGGACAGAAAATCATTTTCACACACCCAGCAAGACCTCAATCAGTGATGGTGAGGCAGATATTTGGCATTAAACTGCCCTCAAACACAGATGGATGTTCTGTTATCACACTCTTACAAACCACTTTTGCGCCTGTTGATGATTCAGGGTAATTACCATAAGTCAAGACACCACAGTCAAGACATTTTGGCAACTGCTATTTCCCAACAATTGTGCTTTAGTATTGGAATCAAATTGAGACCCCATTTCCCATAATCCATACTTGTACATGACAGGACACTGATTAAAAACACAGACTTATAAAAAGTTTCTTATGTAAAAACTGTAGACTGCAGCTCAGTGAAGAGCACTGACATTTGCCAGTATAACTACCAGATGAGACTCCAGTGAAATACTGGTTTGTCTCTGCTGCCATCTAGTGTTTGTCTTCAGAACATACATCTGATTGGACCAGTGACTTTAAATACCAACTGCTCAAATGTATACTAGACAGATATTATTGTAGCAGTGTTAGCATGGTTAGTAACCAGCAAAATTACCTTATAGAGTTCAAAGATTAACAGATACTTTCAAAGGAGCATTCACATAGATATTATAACATTATGCTGCCTTTTTTTTTAACCGTGCACTAAATCTTTACAACCCATTGCTCAGTCTGAAAGAAAATAATAAAATAGGAGATATAATTTTAATGTGCATCATAGTGCAATTATATATCAGTGCAAGTTTGTTAAAATTATGCAATGCTACCAGTAACTACTTTGTTTGATCAAAATCAGTGCATAAAACTCTAAATTTGTAAGCTGTTTTTTCTAAGATCTACGATGTGTGTCATTTCACACCTGTTTCTTTGGCAAAAACGCTCTTTAATAATTGAAGTTGCAGCTAGTTTTTAGTCATCTAGCTGGCAGAGGCATGCCACCCCGCGGTTAATCCAATGTTGCTGTGGCTTGTCAGATGGCAGCTCGATGGACATGACATAGTTGGTGGAGTGGCCAGTGGTGGACAAGGTCCCTCTGCGGGCGCTGGTTTTGTAAACAGGACAAACATAGATGTTTTCATGCTGAAACTTGGCCATTTCTCCTGGTTTGAGTTTGATGACAGGCAAGGAGTCAAAGAGGATCTTGGGGAGGGACTCCCCAATGACCATATTCACTCGGTCCCAGCGTGCTCCCTCCATGAAAAGACCCCGAATATAGGCTCCATCCTCTGGCTTCTCCTCCATGTGAGTCTCCTCTTTGGTTACCTGGAACACATTCAAGTGTGAATATCAACTCAATATATCCCTGTTAATATTATTATTAACATTATTAAATAGTTTGTTTGAATATGACCAAGATAAGTAAGAAAGTTAAGCAACACATGCCTCAAATTCAAAGCCAATAAAGTCTATGGGGATGGTGTACTTCCTGGCAAAATTCTGAGCCACTCCAGTAAGAAATGACTGAGTGAAGAAAAAGCCAGAGAGCCAGAAGACTGTAGGTGGACCGTTATCTATCCAGTCCTGTTAGGACAGACAATAAAGCATATGCAAAGGTATTAGCAAACTAAAAAAAAAAAAAAAAATCGATTTTCTATCAAACTAGCTTCTTTACTATGATGAGTGTAATAGATCAATGTTTATTTATTATGCACATTTACACAATTTCCCTAAGGCCAAACAAGCTGCACATACAGTACAGTACATGCTATTGGACTTAAATTACTTGGTCTGTGCCTCTCTCATCTTGCAAGTCATTTCTAAAATATGTTACTCTGCCTGAGGTCTGTGTGACCCCTAAAAATCATAACTCTTACTTGCAGGAACTGCAGCCTGGCTAAAAGATCAGTCACGTAGCTCCCCATTGGTTTGAGAGACGGATATGACTTGGCCGCCCACATGGCAGGCACCTTGCCCACCAGCATACTGTTGAAGACGTTCTCAAGTTCAGCAGACATGACAATCTGGCCCTTCAAAGCTTTGCGGATGTTTACCAAGCTGACACGCACCACATGAGTGAGTCTGATAAGAAGGGAGACGAAGGCGATCAATTGTTAACCATAATGGGTTTCATGTGTGTGTCCTGCACAATAATGATCACTGAGTCAGTGGTAATTAAGGTTTGTTTTTTCCGATATGGATGATTATTTGCATAGCAGCACATTTACTTATTACCTATTAAAGCGAATGACTTCCTGCCTCAGAACAGTATTCATAGATTCCTCATACATGACTGGGTATTTATCCATCACCATTTGTACGTCAAAGTCTGCTGGGAGCTTAGACAGAATGTCTTCTGCAAGCTCGTCAACTACTTCCTGCAACACCAACAAACAACAACAAATTTGCATAAAGTTTTTCCCATGGGAAATCAGCATAAAGCAAAAACCCTCAGACAACAGGCTGTGCAAACCTGAGGAGACTTAGCCCCGCCTCCTGTCTGCCTGGGCAGAGTCAGCAGGACTCCGTCCAGGAGCTGATTGGTCTCTTGATTATCCTTTGTGATGTCAGCGTTGCTATGAAGTCCAAACACACAAGGATCGGCACAAATTGGAAGACTGCGAATGTAGTTAACATATGCCTGAAATGAAAAGAAAGAAAATTAATTTATTAGAAGATAGGGTGATGAAACAAGAACTTGATTATAACATTGTGCTCTCAAGGCCAATATAACACCAAGTGATTACACGATTAATCCAGCTGTTGCATGTCATGATATGACTGATAATGATGAATATGGCAGTTGTACACTGGAATATTAATAAGGAACTGACTGGAGCTCTGACAGTACCTGATGGGGGCCATGAGCTGGGACATAGTACAGGTCTCCCTCACACAGCTGGTGGCACTCCTGCTCTATCAGATCCCAACTGTAGAAGATGGACAAAAGCGACAGCAGCAGACGCCTGTCTTTGTCATCCGTCACCCTGCCGCCATAGTTGCACTCACCTGTCAAGAAAAGAGGTGATGACAGTGTGGTGTTTATTTAGACAGATTACTGTTTATTGAAATGTTGGTATAAGAAAAGTGAGAGAGGTTGATTTGTGAAACATGCTGTCTGAATTTGTTGAAATGCAAATTACATGTTTGGGCTCTCTCTCATCTGCCAACATAAGCAGCAGGTGCTTGTGAATGTCTAAACTGTTTTCAGATAAAACTAGTTATTGCAATATCATCAAGGCTACCTTAAAAATCATGCAATTCTGAGAGTTGGTGAGTGAAGAGAAACTTAATAAACTTTATGAAAAACTGTTAAAAACTAATTATTTTTCATCTGGGCATAACATGATTTGGGCTTTGCAAACAGAAAGATGTGGGTGTTTATAAACATATGTAACAAGAAACTTGAGATTTGATCACATGCTGTCACTTGGTAAGGGTGCATATCAATTCCAGGTGTAAACAGCCTCTCTGGGATGTTCACCTGTAAGGTATGTGAGGGCCTCCAGTGGAACCTCATCATACTCATCAAGGAACATCTGGATCTGCCTCATGCTGATCCTCAGGTCAGACTCATTAAACTCATAGGGAATATTCCATCCTGAGGAAAAGAGACAAATGAAAACAATGGGATTGTTTCTACATATAATGACAGAATAGTAGCACAAGCCATTTCATTACACAACAGCAGAAGAGAAGAATAGTTTATTTTTCTCACCCAGAGGCCCAAAATTTCTTCTCTCCTGTACTAGAGCGTGGAAGAAGGTGAGACCAAACAGGAGCTTCTGCCAAATGACATGTTTCTTGGAGCTGCCAAAGAAGGCAGGGTCAGAGATTGGGTGACTCAGATAGGAGCGCAACAGGTTGGCTCTTATTCCTTTTGGTGGCTCATTAGTCATCTTCAGCCCGTTCTGCAGGATACTGACTGGGAACTTGTTGGATGGATAACTGGTTAACCACAACCTGGGAAAAAGAAAAGACACTTGCCTTTTATCGTCTTCTTCATGCAGAAACATGTTCAGTCAAACCACTGAGTCAAATCTGTTACCTAAAGCTAGGGTGTGTGTTCTCTGGGGTGATGGTTTCCTCACAGATCCTCTCAAGCGTGGGCATCCAGCTGGTTGCCAGATGGCAGTTTTGCAGTACCACCCAGGTGCCTTCTTTGATGGCTTTGTCAATCATCTGGGCTGCTATTGGTCCTTGTCCCTGTCCCAGAGAAATGGTTTGGGTCTTACTGCCCCCCATTTCTAGGTCATCAGCAAACTTAAGCAAACCTGAAGAAACAATGCAGTACTCAAAGACATTTGAAGACATATGAAAATAAAATCATGATTCACTTCTTAAGTTCCATATGTAATTCTGAGTCTCAATTAATCACCTGCGGTTGGATCAGATCCTGGTGACAGCACAAAGATGAGAGGAGAGCAGCAGTTTGAGTCCTTGTAGCTCTCTGCCAGGTCAAAGGTGGGCGGTTCAACATAAGCCTGTCCCATGTTATCCACGATGAAATCCTGCACTGCTGGAACAAGTTTGTCTGGCCTAAAGCACCTGATCACTATCATTCTGTCCATCCCCACCAACTCACTCCACTGGTCAGGTAACTGGTCCTTATGGGGCTTTCCTGAATCGTAGAGCTTCTTCCATTTGGAGATGTTATCTCGGACGTGTTCAAAGAAACCATCCAGGTTTGGAAGGTTGGACGCCCTGACAATTTCAGACCAGGATTTGTCAGACAGCCACTCTGAAGCAGGGTTAGGGTAAGGGTTATCCAAAGCAATGCCACCTGTTAGAAGGAAGCGCCAGACTTGGTCGTCAACCTGTCCCTTACCCTGCATGATGCCTACAGTAAGCAGCAGGGAGAAAAGCAGCTTATCCTTCTCAAAAAGTGAGCGACACACATTATTATAGATACTGAGAGTAAAGTGCTCCACGATGTTGTTGATCCTTTCAACCACATCGTCGCTCTTTAAGCTCTGGGCAATGGAAAATTGATAGAGGTTGATAAACCAGGTCAGGGAGTACTGGTACATAGGCTCAATGTTTCCCAGTTCTGAGATACAGAAAAACAGAATGGAGCTGTGCTCAGCCACAGGGCGGTAACCCATGCGAGTGTCATCGATCTCCTTCTCTGTGACACTGGCAATTTTTTGCTTCTCTGAGATCTCCTCAGAGAGAATTTTGGAGGATGACAAGATCTTAATAGCAGTCTCATCCTCAAGGATGTTCCCCTCAGAAGAGGAGAGCACTTGTAAGATCTTATCCTCAATCTCCTTCAGCTGCTTATTGTTGGCAGCACTTTCCAGAATGAGCTTGTTCTTCTTCTCTTCCAGCTCAGGTTTCTCTTTGGCTGCGACAAGTCCTAAAAGCTGGTCCTGTAGGCCTTGTGGTGTGATCATAAAGTTTAGCAGACATACTTTGACAGCCACCTCGGGGAGATAGTGAGGGTTCCTCAGTCCAGTGGTCATGTAGAACAAAAAGTCTTTATTATATTCTACAATATTCTCTCCTATTTTCATGTACTCAACACCCTGCTGTTTGAAAGTCTGCTTCAGCAACAAAGGTTCAAGTACTGGATCAAGTTCCTCTCCAACATTTTCTAAAAGAACTGGGGTTCCAAACTGGATGCAGTTCTCCAAGATTCTCACATAGTTTCCATCAGTTAGCTTGATGACTGCAAGCTTGTTAGCCTTCTCCAAGTTTTTGATCCACTTGTTTGCTTGACCTTGAGGGTCGATCATCAGGGGCCACCGACGGGAGTTAAACACAATGATACCATTGTCTGTGGAGAAGGAGTCCACTGGCAGTCCAGCAATCTGCCATGCCCTAATGGCCACCTGGTTACCCAGAGTGTTACTGAGGCTGAAGTCCTCAGAGCAGGGGATATTCTTTTCCTGGCAGAGGATATGCCACTGTTGCTGGCACTCTATACGGTAATCTACTGTAAATGCCCCAAGGTAGGATACCGTTCCAGAAGAGAGAAGTATGTCACCTGTCAGGTTTGTGTATCTGCAGACCAGAAATATTGTAGCAATTTGATTAATATTAGAGGGACAACAAATGAAATAAAATGCAAGTAACAGCAAAAACAGGGAGGGGAGGGTGCAGGGGAGTTGCTTCCTTTAGGAGTCTCATGCTACAGCTAGCTTAATTTGCAAATGTTTCCTACCTGAGCTTTATAATGATTTGAAGTGTTTTGTGTCTGCAGTTTAACTTTAAGGCCAGATTTGATTCACGACAAAACAAAAAGGTTGCAGAGAAAGTAGCAGCAGAGCAAACTGGTTCATCTCAGCTCGACTCAAGTCGGCTGACAGTGCTGCCTGCAACTCAGCTTGTCAAGTCGCCAGAAGCCAGTTTTAGAACTTAAGGCACGTCACTTGTTTCAACAGCCAATCAACTTGTAGTAATGTCACCTGTCACTAAGAACCCCAGCTGGAGCAGCTAATACGAACATGTCCTCTCTGAAGTGACCCATAATTGGCCGAAAAATGCACTCTTTCATTTTGTAAAGCCTGAATACAGAACACAGGAGAGTTGCAGAACTCTAGTGTTCTTTCAGATCACCTGGTTTACAATATGTGGAAAGGTTATTACGGAATTTTTGCCCAGTGGCACCTAGAATAAACTGCTTAACCCAGCTTTAATAATGAATATTAATACACAGTATATGAGGTGCAATCATTACAATGAGTTACTATGAACATCTGAGTTCAGTGCCAGCTGTGTGCCATAGTGAATTTTGAAAACTACTTGCCAGCCAGGTCTTCTGAATAGTGACATTGAGCAAAACTGCGGTTCCTTGAATAAAGTAGATACCAAACACACACCATTCAACTCATTGTCTAATTCTCTGTATGTGCTGATGAGTTTTCTAACTTTCATGTCACAGGCAGATGCCAAAGCTCTGTCGGTTTAGGGCTCATACGACGAGGGAGTTTGGGCGTTGTAAGATGATTGGCTGATGGGTGTTTTCCTCAGTTTTAAGTCATATTCCCAATGCAAGGTGTGCAGTCTGAAGTAATAATCCTGTCTAAATGGAAAACATGGCTTGGTCATAATCCAGCTGCCTCTCTGTTCCCTGAGTGTCTTCGTTAAACAATCTAGCACGGTAATGAAGTGCTAATCTGCTCAGCTCTTTATACAAAGCATCTGCATGTCTCCTAGAGGCAGAGCAGGTACACAACGGAGCGCTCTTTCCTTTGTTTGCTTGTTGCATTTCAAGTGAAAAGGCACTCAAATGCACAGGGCAGGAATGAAAGCAGCTGTAATCACAAACCATAGAGAACTCTGACAGCCAAAGACCTTGAAGTAGAAAGTAACCACTAGTTGACATTTGCACGTAGTGTGTGCTTAGTTAAAGAACACCTGCTCCCGTGCACGTGTCGGGTTTAGTCATATTTTAGGCCAGTGTCAGCCTGTAAAGCATCGCCTACTTTTTAATAGAACATTCTATGTATCAACAGCTTTTCCAATCATGTTTCCTGAGCAACACATACATTTCATATTAGGCTGCTGCGCACCGTAATCTGTGGCATTAGCGGTCTAACTATATTAATCCATTTGCACTTACCCTGTTGATTAGAGAGCATGTGAAATGTGATGGTGGTTGGCTGGTATAGGGCAGCTGTTGCCTGAGGTGGCAGCAGGAGCGTGAGGTTTCATACTCAGCCATGTCCGCATTCAGATCATGATTTATTACCCCCTCACTACACTCACACACACACACACACACACACTGACAAACACACTCACATGTGCATAACCACACCTTTAGAAGCAAAGATATTGACCCAAGCTAACACATACACGTACATACAATATCTGGCATTTAGAAAAACGCACAAAAACACCAACGGCTGAAACAGAATATGACACCAAAGCGTGTGCAACGCATGTGGGCTGTCACATGTGCGCATTTGTCTGTGCACTACAATTAATCAGAATCTGAATGCGTATATTCATGTGTGAGTGAACTTCAGCTCACGATGCAAAGTGAGATTTTTAATATTTTTTTCCTTGCCAAGCAACCTAAGCTGCCATATGTGGATCTGCTGTCGGGAAGTGCAGCACTGTATGCTCTGCGCGCTTTATGACAGCAGAGCTCTGTAGCAGATTAAAATATTTTGCTGATGAGGAAAACAAACAGAATAGAAATAAGGAAGTTATTAAATTGTGACATTCTGCAAAGAAGCTTGTCTCATTTTTTACAACTTCATGTCGGAGCACAGCGTGTGTGTATGATAATCTAGTGTGTCTGCTGGCATAAATGCGAGTGTCTATGTGCATCTGCGTGCGTGTGCATCTGTGTAAGCAGCTAGTGTTCATGAGTGTGCCAGTGACACTGAGCACACTTTAATATCCCAGCAGAAAAATAGAACATGGCTGATAAGAGAGCAGAGAGAACGGTGGAGAGATCAGAAATCCCATACAGTGGAGAGCACTAGTCCATTGCAAGTGTGGCAGAGGTTACAGTCAATTTCAAAAGGAGCTGGTCTTGTATATTAGAGTCTGGAGAGATGGGGGACCCTCTTGCTCTCTATCATAAAGGGCCCGTGCCAGAGCAGGGCCAGATGTGATCAACATGGACCTTGTGGAAATCCCTGCTGAACCGATCTGTCTTATTGAAGGGCTGCAAGACAGCAGCAGAACATGCAGACCAAGGCCCGGGGATTCTATCATTATATTGCCTTTATTGCAAGACCCAGCTCCATCCAAACTCAAACATTACATTGAATAGGTGTAATAACATACATTATTGCTATATAGAAAATATAATACTTTTTTCTCTCAGCCCCTTAAAAGACCAAACCAATCTATTTCTGACTTCTCATTATTAACAGGGATCACTCAGATCTCAGACTGCATTGTTAAACTCCATTCACTGTCAATCATGTTGAAACATGGTATAGAAACGCTACAGGACATGTGAAAGTCACTACGTTTGGGTAATTCACCCTTCTATAGAGAACGTCTGTGTTTATTTGGTGATATATCGCTAAACAAGAGTGGGGAGTTAGAAAGCTATTATGCCTGGAAAAGTAGTTCCTTACAAGTGCTTCCTTCCTAGCTTGAATATTTGTGTGAGGAAGGATTTTGACACAGACATTTGTTTTAACTAATGTTGTCACACATTTTCAAGTACTGTAATGCTTACTGAATATGAACAAAATGTAAACAAACACGATATCTCATAGGTTTCCATTTTGGGGAAATGCATGGGATTTATGTGACCTATGTGGCCGAAACTGACAAAGGACAATGTCATGTAGTAACACTGATGTGTTTCTTTGAGCTTGCAAAAAACATGGAGCTTGCTCCCTCATCATGTGCAGTAACATGTTTACCAACTGACCATACAGACATTGAAATTGTTATTTTAGAATACAATGCACTGATCATGTTCAGTGTAATCCAGGAATGCATCTCCCAATGCATATGTTTGGATATTTTATGTATTTTTACCAGTTTTCAGACATCATATACCACCGTACTTGTTATCGTCTGATAAATTCACTGTTGTTTTGGTATTTTGAGGATTTTTTAAAACAAAATAAGGATTAAATAACACAAGAACTATCCTCTAATATCAGTCTATTATGAAGTTAGGTAAGTCATGCCTGACAGTGCTAAAGTTAACAGTATCCGACATGCCCTAAATTAGAAAGTTGACAGCTGTCCACTCTAGCAGGTTGAACTGATGTCAGTTTCACTGACAGGACAAGCTACTTCACAGCCGCAGATCAGAGCAATCCATCCTGTGTGTTACAGAGTTATTTAAGGCTCCCAGGATTCTAACAGTGTAGATCTTGTTTAGCTACCAAACAATGCAGGTAGAAATATCCAGCCATCAAGTTTAAAGAGCAACTTGAGAGTCTGTTGCCAATCACTCAAACAGAATGGTTGTTTTTATGCAGTTTCTTGAAGTTTCATGGATGTCGTTTCAGGTCTTAGCATTAGTTTAAAAACAGTTGGGTACAGTTTGTTTACAAGCAGGAATTTCTTTTTGGGGTTGGGGTGGGGTTGGGTGCTTATTGCGGTCTGACAGATCTTCTCGTGGGCGATGCATTAGTCATGGTGCCTCATAGTTTGGCTGCCAGTTTGCTTTTGGCTCCAACTCCAGCTTACCCACCTATGTGTGGTTATTTGCTTTGATATTACTTGTGAATTATTGCACATAGTTGACAGCGCCTATATTTATTTAAGTTGTGCGTTCATGAGCCTTTTGTTGCATGCACTGTGATGCTTTCATGCTTTGGTTGCCATGTGACTGAAAATATAAGTGCTGATTTGCACATTTGGTGGCATATGCACCATATGTTGTGTCTGTTATTCTTGAAAGTCTTTCTTCTGGCTCATTGGAAATTCAGGTGTTTGAAGTAGAAGATGATTCTTGATTTTGGCAGGTGTCAAGCCGAGCAACCCACTGGATTTATAACGGACTTGGCTCGTCACTGGCATTCTTTAGTTGGGGGCTCACATGCCTTGGTTAGCAATTCACTGGGTTGATAATTGACTTGGCAGGAAGCAGTGAGTTGTTCAGCCAGGCATGTGAGTTTACCTGCCTAGACATACCTGTGACAACACTCGCCACTGGGCTATTAGTGACCAGATCCGCCAAAGGATATTGTTACTGCAGGATTATGTACTACACAGCTGCTTTCCTTATACTTCTTTCATGATTAAACCACAACCTGACCAGTTTAGCCTTCCTCTGTAACCTCAGAGCTTTTTTTTTGGAACACCTTACACAAAGTAAACAGGCTCTGGAGACTCTGGAGTGGCTACTTGACACTTGTGGGAGCAGGTGTTTGACATTGTGACGACCGCAAACCTAAATCCAAAGTCACCATAGCCGACAGTAGTGAGAGTGCTATCTAGTTGTCAGTCAGTGCTGTGGTGCAGGGCAGGCTAGCAGTCGGTGGTAATTGATGTGAGTAGAGTTGACATCCCGGGCAGAGCGCTTCAGGTTGGTCTCCGACTGGGACCGAGCAGCCCATCATTGCCAGTTATTAAGCAGCTTGCGCTCTGCTGCACTCACTCAGAGGGGAACAGCCTGTCTCTGGGTGTTTACATATGAATGTGTGTGTGTGAGGGGGGGTGGGACGGTGGGGAGGTGGGGAGGTTGGCATGCACGGCGCGTGTATGTGCGTGTGTTAGCAGGAGAGGCAGAGTAGCCAGAGCACCAGGCCTCAGTAGTTTCTTGGAGCAAAACAACTGAACCAGCTGAGTTCATGCTCAAACACGGTGCTTTCAGCTGTGCTAAATTTTACTCTTAAGTAAGTCAAAGCAACATTTTTTCCCCTTTTAGATCAATCAATAGCTTTGTAACTGCTACATATCTGATTTTTATCTTAATAACCCTTGACAGGCAGTTGGCCCTGGTCAAGTTGTGAGGTCAGAGCAGAAGGAAGCTGCTTCAGACTTCAGGCTTGATTGGCTCCCTCTACAGTTTGTGTCTCTGCTTTTCTGGCTGGCTTGTTGGCCAGTTGGCCCACTTGTTTGCTGACTTGATAGTGTTGGCTTGTGTGCTATATGCTGCTCTGTTAATGTCCTGATAAAGCTATCTGTGCTCTGCAATGTGCTGGGAAATCTGCCCTCTGCTGAGCCTGTGTTGCTGCCGCTGTTGCTGCTGCTGCTCTTTAACTACTTTTATTTTACAGCTCTTAAAACTGCTGCATTGACTCAGATGAAAAAGTCTGTCTTTGGATATTAGCATACGTATTGGTTTGCATCAGTGTGAAACTTATTTCAGTTCAACTTTTTAAAATTACTTGTACTTTCTATGTGTTTCAACGTTCATGTTTATTTTTTAGTTAAGATATTTTTGCTGTTGAATACTTAGTGTCTTTCTTTTCAAAAAGAGTTTATTTTGATAAGAGCAGCACATAGTTTTACATACTTACTGTCCGTAATTACAATGTCAGTTAAAGCTCAATTTAGAGGAGAAAATATAAATAAACCTTAAAGGACATTTTCAATTTGTCAAGCATGACTCACCACATTTACATGTAAAAGAAAATATTTCATATAATCCCTAAATCAAGCTGTTGGCAGTGCTGCTCTTTCTCTCTCTCTCCGTTGCTCCTTGCTATGAAAACCACCACGCCTTTATATTATGTGTTTCAATCAAGTATTGAACATGAAGTGTTACTCTACAAAGCAACAGATCTCTAAGTGGAGGCTGCCATAAATAACAGGAGTTAACCGAAGTGCTGCTGAGAAATAATCAATTTTTTTTTTGAACAGTTTCATTACAGTACAGGCTGTGGCTTCAGTTCAAAAATGCATAAAGGAATTATTAAGTTAACTGCAATGTCCACGCATAGCTTTAGGCAATTTTAGAATTAAATTAAGTTACTTCAAAATTATCTTAAGATAAGAACTGGGACAGATTTTGCTGAGGGGATGTATTTAACATGACAAAGCACACTGAAACTGTATGTATATGCATGTAGTTAAAAATGTTAGTTTGGCCTCTGCCTTATGTATTTCTTAAGGAGAAGCAGAGTTGAATGTTACCATATGACCAGCTACAGGATTGGAGGTAATCATGGTTTTACTTTTTTGGAAAAACCTATATTATTCAGATAATATGCATTTTCCAATCTGTATGTCTTTTGGCCTTTAACAACAAGCTGAACCACTGAGAACTGTCCATGGTCCTGAAACTTGAGCGTCTCCCCCCTTCTTTCATTGCTCGATAATGTGGGCTTCCCTGTGTTGCTCTCCATGCCCACGCCAGATCACAATCCTTACCTTATGAATATTAACACAGGCTTTGCCATACAGTAGGGAAGCCCAGGAATCCATCATGAATATTGATGAATGATCCCTCATGAGCCTCTGAAATCTCCACCTTGGTTTGGTGCCCTAAATTCAAAACTCCCTCCGTCAGTGGGCTACATGAAACTTGTATAACCAGGGTCTATTCATGAGGTTTTTGACGAAGGTGGGAAAAGCCACTTAATACATGCTGACTCTGTACAGTAGATAAAGGTTTTTTAATATTCAGGCTCACTCTTGGCCTGAATGTGCCCTTTGAACAGTGCAAGGTGTTGAAATGCAGCTCCAGCTTGTCTATCAGGGGAACGGTGGGCACCCCATGATGAATATTGCGATGGTCTTTCCCATTGTAAATCGCTGCACACTCAGTGAATATTAATGCTGGCACCTTCATTAGCTAAAGGAGATATTCATGGCTGTTCCTGCGCTCAGAGGCACCCCAAAGAGTCAGTGAGTAATATGATTTTCTCCTAACACCTGTCCATGGCTCCTCTGTTTATGTGGCAGTGTTACCCTGTGCTGCAGAGCCTGAATCCACATCAAACAAGCACAAAGAATGTCATCAGTTTTACAGTGTGAGATGTTGTATAAACCAAAAATAGCATGTTAAAAGGACATGTGCCCATATGTACACACATGCACACATGTTAACACAAACAGTGCATCTGGTACTGACTGATCCAGTGGCTCATGTGGGTCTTGTGGAGTGTGAAAAGCCACCTCTCTCTCAAAGAGAGAGACAGACAGGCTGCTGTGGTCTGGGTCTTGGCTGTGGATCCCCGACGCTGCTCCAAATCCTGTCAGTCAGCCTCTGCTGTCCTCCATGGTTGAGAGAGGCAGGACAGCAGAGCAGATTTCTCTGTGTTTTTCTACACTGGCGACGGCAGCGCCTGCCAACACGCATCAGCACAGCCGCACCTGAAGGCAGTTGACTCCCTTTCATTACTGCAAGCAGAACAGCTTTTTTTTTTGGGGGGGGGGGGGTGCGTTGTGTGTGTGCGTGTCTGTATGATTGGAGAATTGGCTGTTATCACATAACTCAGTGTTTATAAGCCAAAGAGATGCTGTTAGGGTAGCTTATATTCTGATAACATGCAGAGGTGTAATCATGCTATAATGGCAAAAAGTCTTTATAATAACTAACTTCTATGGAGATT
>JAQFJA010000021.1:17605918-17616019 GCA_029874485.1 Naso brachycentron
TAACAGATCTAAAACAGAATGATAATCAAAGCAAGAACACACATTAGAGTTGTTTCAAATTACCCTGCAGGATGATGAATATTATTTGACAGTTTATCGTCTTTTGAATTCAATTCAAATGCTGTTGTCACCATAATGTCCTCATAAGATGATAAGGGTTCAGCACATGAAAAGTAATGAATGATTTCTTTATTAGCTTTCACTACCAGTAGCCTGCTTATCGCTGATTTGTGTGTGTATGTGTGTGCGTGTGTGCGTGTGTGTGTTTATGTGCGCACAAGCAGAAAAAAAAGTTTCTTCTCACGCCTAATTATTTTCCTTCTCCACAGGAGGTATGGAAAAAACGTTGAGGACTCTCTGAGATGCGTTCCTTTCTATTTCTGGGTGTTGATGCCTTTCAATGTTTCTCTTTTCCTCTCTGTCTGACTCACTTGTCTCTCCATCGTTCCGCACTTTTCTCTTTTGCAGCTGTGAGTAGTCCGGCACTCTAAGGAAATCAACTTTTCTGTCAGAGTTTGGATAAAAAATATAAACTACATGGCGACCCAACAAAAGAAGAGACTTATTGTAATGATACCTTTGTGGTCTTTTTTTTTCTGACCTCACTCTCATTCTATCTCCCTCTCGCTTTTCTCCCAACTGTCCTTTCGATCCGTAATTGGAAATTTCCTCTGCTTAGCCCTGTCGGAGTGAGGGACAATGCGGCATCCATGTTCTGTGGAGCATGGTCGAGAGAAATAGAGCATTGTCTCATATAGGCGAGGCAAGCATGGTCTGGGGACTTATCTAAATTGAATATCTGTCTTGTTTTTTAGGCTTATAATGAGAGTGACACAGTGAGCACAGGGGTCTCTCGCACCACTGACAGCCCTCCGCCCTTTGAAAAGTTGACAGATAACATGGAATGGGATACATGAAAGCACATGCTCTGTGGGAATATTGCCACCCAACAGTGTGTTAATACAGGAAACAATGCTCACACCCAATTACAGCAGAGGAATTTCTGCTCCAGCTACTTTATTGAGAGTGGGTTTTTGTATAAAAGGGTTGAGCAGTCCAGGTAGATATAGGCACCTTCAAAAAATTACATCTATCTCGGCTCTGTGACCCTTTGTGTAAATGCTGAAATAATGTTGGACAATCCTGACATTGCTTTTGTGACAGAACTGCATTCCTCTACCAATTTGCTGTTATTCAGGAGAGAATTTCTTTCCCCTTCACTAAAAATAAAAAGCCATTTGAGTTTTCTCTTCAATTACAATTTAATGTCCTCCCCACTAATGGCTTGTTGTTAGTTGTGGTGTTTTTTATTGGCCATACATCTTTCTAAGTTCCCATACCTCACCAAAGACACAGTGACACTGCAGTACTAATAGCACTTTTTCTTGATCTTGTTTTGGCTGGCTGCTTTATCCTCCAGCCGCTAAGATAGCACAGCTAAGATCGTTATTAAATTGGCTCGTTCCTTTAACCTTGGCTTCTGATAATGTCATCTTTTAGAGGAAATTAAAGTTGGTTGTGAAAGCAATTGAGATATGAGAAGAATGGCCCCGGCTAGCAGGTAGAGCTGTTACTGTATCAGCCTTTTTTCTGTCACCGTGATAAAACACATTGTGGTCATTTGTTTTCTTTGTCCACATCGTATCATGGCATCACCCAGGATACAGAAAGTTTCTTATGGACTATTATTCCATCTCAAAGTATGCCTCTTGGGCAGGCTTACCGCCCTCCCGTTCTGCGGGGGAAAGGGTACGTTTGAGCTGCAATGAAAATATCGATGTAAAGAAAACATGTCAGTCCAGAACAAGAGCCTGTGTATAATGAGCAGGCAGATGGTCTTAAGGAGAATACTAAGCAATGGTGATGACAGACAGGCTGACAGGCTGGCACAGACCCTGCCACTCAGGAGACTAGGGGAGAGGCCAGGGCAGTTTCTATCACTGTCAATGCCCTCACTCTCCCTCTACGTGTGTGTGTTTGCGTGTATGTGTGTGTGTGTTTCTCTCTCACGTTTGTCTCTTCCTCTTTACATCTTCCCCTCACACTAAATATCCCCTCTTGTTGTTTTGTTTCAAAAAATAGAAGGAGTCCCATCGTACACAATGTAAACAGATCCAGTGTTTGATATCTGATGTAGGTGAGATACCTCGCACGGGGAAAATCCAAACTTCATCCACAAATAAATAAAAACAGTCGGCGCTGCATGAACATCTGTAACGTTATTCACAAGCATCCTTCCTCTGCAAGTTAGAACATTTAAGAGATTGTTTCAATGTGTTTTTATTCCTTCCTCACAACCACTCTGTTCCTTTTCCTCCTCAACCGAATAAAAACTAATGGAGGAATAAAGAGTCAAAGTGTGTTCACATGACTTTTTGCTAATGAGGTTGCTAATTAACACTAGCTGGAGTAGAGAAGGTGAGAAACTCTGCTTGGAATAGATGTGCGAGGTCTTGCAAGTATCTCTTCTGCAGTGCTAAAGTGCGCTGTTCTGTGCAAGCTTTCTCAGGATGTTATCTGTTTTAATTTGTACAGCCGGTGGTACTGCAGGGCTGCATGATTTTGAAATAAATAACTAATTGTAATTATTTGGACTGATTTGTGATATTACAGGGAACGATTATTTTTAAATTATTACTGTCATTTTCATTGAAAAACATACTACAATTTTTACAATAGTATTTTGACACAAATTTCTCCTTTTCCAATATTCATTCATTATCGTTCTCATAACCGCTTATCCTTTTGCAAGGTCGTCGGGGGGCTGTAGAGAATCCCAGCTAACACTGGGCAAGGGCAGGGTACACCCTGGATAAGTCGCAAGTTCATCGCAGGGCTGACATATAGGCCTTGTTCAGACTGCCAGTCCAGATTGGATTTTTGGCATATCCAGATTGAATCCTGTCTAATTTTAGGAAGTCTGGACAACAGAAAAAACACATGAAATCCAGTTTTTGCAAATCAGATCCAAACCACATGGCGAGGTGGTTTGAAATGCATTTCAAATCTGATTTCTACAGATGTGTCTTCAGTATGGACACTCTGCTGCTTGTTCAAATTGGATATCGGAGTGTCTTTTGCGTCACTTTATGGATACTGTTCACCTGAATAGAGTGTCTTGAAGGACAAGACAGGTTGCTAGAAGGCCACAGATCCAGACAAAGGTTACGGGGTATATTACAAAATCTGCACGCCACCTCTCATTATTAAATGTCCCAAGGAAGACATACTCCCTCCAGTCGGTGCTTTGCAGACAGCGCCAAACCTTCCACTGCACAGTGAAGCCTGCCATGACTGAAGCTCAGAACATCGCAACGTTCATCGGTCTGTTATGTCATTGAGTCTGTCTGGTGCAACACGACTACACAGTGTTTGGACGGCGAATGTCTCCATTTTTCCATTCATCGTATTTTCATGTTGTGAAGTTGCTCACCAGTGCATGTACTGACGCCTGTGTCATTACCATAGTAACCCATGCGGATAGGTTGGTCTGGATGCAACAAATCCAAATTGATCAAATGGAAATGACAGTGCGGACAGTCAGTGTTAAAAATCTGATTTGAGAAACAAATCGGATTTGTCTGCAGTCTGAAAGAGGCCACAGAGACAAACAACCATCCACGCTCACATTCACACCTCACAGGCAATTAAGAGTCACCAAATTAACCTGCATGTCTTTAGACTGCGGGAGGAAGCCGGAGTACCTGGAGAAAATCCATGCAAGAACAAACAATCTCCACCCAAAAAAGTCCTACCCCAGCCAGGTACTGAGCCCAGAACCCTCCTGAGAACCCTTCTAATGTTAGACTAGCAGACCTGGATTCAAACCAAGGACCTTCTTGCTGTGAGGCAACGGTGCTGACCACTAAGTCACCGTGCTACCTTTTTTTGTAGTTTAAAAATTGCAGTGGGCCATATTGCGATTCTGATGAAATGTTGATCAATTTGGCAGCCCAGGCTGATGGAAACAGAAATAGTTGAATGTTTGAGGAACAAGAGGCAACTTAAAAACTAAGTGAGAATGTTATATGACCTCTCACACATTCAGGGTCAAACTAAAATAAAGTAAAACCCAACTCCTTTCTGTGCTGCGATACTTACTTTCAAGGTTGTCAACTGCATCTGAGCAGAACAATAGGGGACTGCCGGTCCTGTATCTCTGATGGTGGACTAACATGATGGAGCAGAGGCATGCAAAGTGAAGCAGAGCTATATTTAGGACACTTTGGTTCCGGTGACCATGGTTCTTAGATCCACTACAGTCCCCTTAGAGCAGTCACTTTTGTTCAGCCTCTGGAGGTACAAGAGCTCAGTGTTACCCTTCAGGGAGGTATTAAACTGATGGATACTGCATTTCAATGAGAAACAGACACTGCTAGTCTTACATTTATTGGATGAAACACAGTAACAGGGCAGTGAGATTATGTATACTCCTGTTTTGGTGGCCTGCTTGTGCTTATTTTATTTTGCTGTCTGTCATTAATTATATATTTTTCTGTTTATTCCGGAGCTCTGTTGAATAATTCTGCGCATTTAACCTTTTTTGTTCATTTCTGCCCCTTTCACTTGAAGAGGAAATTTTTCTCCGGCTCTGCGATTTATATGTATAGAATTTTCGGTGTGAGGTCTGAGGTCATTTGGACATTAGGGTGATAATGTCTGGCATATGAATATATGCAATTTATGTTTATAAATGTGTGTAAATGCATGTGTCCTCCTACAGGTTTGTCTCCACTTTACTTCCTCCTGAGTTCTAGTGTCTGCCAACCAGCTCTCAGTGAAGGTCATCAGTGGAATTGGAAAGTGCACTTTGCAGAGTCAAACAGATGCAGGGTACAGATAGCACATTGTTTATCTAATCTTGTATCAGCACCATAACGAAGTACAAACAAAGTCCCTTCACAATCAGATGAGAGCTCAGAAGCTTTTTACACTGTCAAGGACTTGATATATTTGCCCTGGAAGTTGTTTACGGGGTTGGATTGTTTTGGCGACTGCAGCCAGTGCTCACGGTAGTAGCTTCCAGTCTCAAAAGTAACTTTGGACACATCTGCATACAGAACTTAAAACACATTTTCTGCTTTTAAATATAGAGCCAATCCTCTCCTCTTTTCTCCGCCTCAGCTCCGTCTGAGTTTCCCCCCTTGTTAAGCAAATGAGTGCTGCAGAAATTGACTGCGATTTCCCCTGCTTACCAAGGCCCCTGAGTGATTGTGTGCTAGGCCAGAGCTGGAGCAGAGGCCCAGGCGCTCTGTGGGCTGAATAATGATGGCACATTGACTGAGGTCTTAAATTAAGGGTACTTATCTTAATTGAACATCTGAAATAATGTTTTATTTACAACAAAGGGAAGGTGCTGGAGAAATGAAGTGGTCTGCTCTGCACGAGTGCTGACTGCCTTTTTTCGCTCTCTCCTCCGCTGTGGTTGGTTAAGCTCCAGTTGCTGCAGTATACATTTCTGATGAGCTACTCATGGCTTTGATGTAGCGCTCAGGCATGTGAAGGTCATTATGTCATTATGACTTTGGTCAGAGGTCATGCCTTCTCATTACCCTGCATTGGTTTGGCCCAACCAATTTAGGTTGGCTTTCATTTTTTTATCCTTTATGTCATGATATTTTCAGTGCACCCATTTTATTCTTATTATCAGTTATTCTCTTCATTCAGGGTCACCTCCTTTAAGAGGAGAAGGTATTTTATTCCCTTTTCATCATTACACATCTTTTTCTTCAGCATGTTTAATTCAGGCCAAACAAATCCCAGATTCTCAGCTGCAATCTGTCAATTTCTTTTCATTATTCCCCCAAAATGCTGTGTTTTGTACATGGTGTAATTGGCTTTTAGTGAAAAACATCCCATCCTCCCTCCCTTTAATCAATACATAAATATGTGAGGTAACTCTTTAAATGACCTGCATTTTAATAACATGAACTGTGTTTGAAATAAGACAGTGTAACACATGATCAGATAAGTCCACAACAGTGCGAGTTTGTCGAAAGAAGTGTTTGTGTCAGAAAGTACAGTAGCTCTCAGAAACTTGATTACAACGATGAGGTTTTCCCACAACATTAATCAGCAGCATTGTTACAGCAATTGCAGTGATTGGCTCCCCATCAGAGTGATTATGCTAATTCCAGCCAACCAAATGTCATGTCCAGCCCCCAGCACACCTTGCACGCTCTCCCTAAAGGCGACGTGGCGGCTGTGATTGAGATAGCTGATATTTGACTGAGCGCTGGCATACCTTCTTCTGATCACTTCTGTGATTACACGAAATTACTAGTTCTGAGGAAGAATGGCTGAAGATAGCATTTAGCCAGCAGGAGTGAAAGAGAGGCAGGCTGGGAGAATTGATTGAGATTTTCAGCAATTACGCTTTATTCTTTGTGCAAAACATAGACCATATTGGATTTTGCTATCTTGTCTCTCTCTAGGTATGGTGTTGCATTTGAACAGGACTATTGATAATTTACGTAATAGCAATTTTGCAGTGACATTAATGGTGTGTATGAAATGATATGGGAGCCTCTTTCAACCTTAATTCTGCAACCTCATTAGATCTTTTGTGTAAGCCAGAACTGAGCATAAGACAGACTGCATCATGGCAGCACAGAGGGCCACTGAGGTACTGTGGAGCGTGTGGTAGCAAGGGTGGAGGGGTTGACCATTACCACCTGCGTCTTTGACAAGTACAAATGCACCCCCCCTCCCAAAAAAAAAAAAAAAAAAGGATTCTTGAGGAATGGAGGAATGTTAACTTTTTATATTCTTGTTATGTATGTATATATGATAGGTCCCTGCCAATATGGGAATTTTGGGGATGATGCAGATATACAGATTAGCCTGGTGAACCAGATCCATTTACTTCACAAGTTAATTTGCTTCGTGAAAATGGTCAGGGAACCCTCCCATTCATGGCTGTGTCCAATCACAACCGTTTGTCTCATATGGGATGGGCTTTAAGCAATGACTCCTCGAAGGGGCTGAAGACAGCAGCTCCGGTCTGTGTACCTGGTAGCTGACACGAATCCTTGATAGCCTACAGACAGACGAGAGGCGCAGCCATTAACATGAATTTTCCACATCCTGAAAAATAATCACATAGATACTCTTACATTTTGTCGTGATATTAGCTACATATGTCAGATTTTAGTGCTTTTGTCTGTTTTTTTTTTTTTTGTTTGTTTGGTTGGTTTTTTTTTAACTTGTTGTCTTGTACCAGAGGCTGCGTGAGTCTTATGTCCATACAGCACTGATTGGTAGAAAGACTCCCACTAAAAGCGCCTATTATTCCCAACATGTAATAATCACAAAAAAAAGAAAAAAAAGAAAGAAAAACAGTACTTGCTGGGTCACCAAGGTTGTTCTCCATCTTGTCAGAACATTCCTTTTAGTTAATATTGTGTAGTTTTAAATAACGAGGGGGATTTGGCTCACCTGAAACTCCTCTCAAAACAAACACAGCACCGACTCGTGAGGGGAAAGACAGGGTAAACAGCTCTGATTGGCTGTATGGTTGTATGTCTGTCCAATTGCATTGCGTCCAGAGGCAGTTTTGACTGCGCCTGAATGAGTGAATTGAGAGGTACCAAACTGGCTTTGTCAGGCTAGACGCAGATATTAGGGAGCAAGAAAATCTGATATCCTATATATTGGCCTCTATTATATACATGTATATAATATTGGCTGATTGCGGTTATCAAGTGACAACGATATGAAATGGAGGCAGGATATCTTACATTTTTTCAAACTGTATTCCAAACATCAGTACGCTAAACAGCGAACACTCATTACTCATTAGTAAATAAATAACGAACCGCTCTTTGCTGGACAAACGATGTAATTGCATCATTTTAATCACCAGTTCAAGATTTATTAGAGGCCTTAAACTGTTTTAACTTTATTGTATATTAGAGAACAACAACGATGCTGATACCGATATATCTGCGTAGGCGGATATCAGCCGATAATATACTTCTAACTGATACATTAGCCGGGCCCTAGTGTGTACATTTACAATATATCACATGCTGAGTGTACTGTGTTCTAAGTGCGTTGGCATGGTTGAGTGCACATGTTTTAATTCATGTATATGTTCACAGTGTTTTCACTATAAATACTACTTTAGTGGAAGTAATTTGTGCAAATTTGTGTGGGTGTGTATGTGTGAGTGCATGGCTTCTCTCCAGGCATGTGTGCCATCTGCTACCTCTGCAGGTGGCGCCACCCAGGGCTGATGTTGTTGATGCATCATCACACCCTGCTCCATCACCTGTCCCACGCTATTTCCTCACAACACACTGACTAATGAACCTATTGGATACTCCATTGCTTGTGAGTCTGTGTGTGTGTTGTGTGTGTGTGTGTGTGTGTGTGTGTGTGTGTGTGTGTGTGTGTGTGTGTGTGTGTGTGTGTGGTGTGTAAATGTCCAGTGATATGAGTGGGCGCAGTAGCCAGTATGTTTTGAAGGGCTCATTTATCATTACCTTGTCATTATTTCTTGTTTACACCAACCAGTGGTCATGACCTCGACAGTGCTGCTTTATTGGAAGTGTTCTTCTTTCCATTGTCTGTCTTGGTCCACATCAAATAGAAGAATTAGAATTGCTTGTAGCCAATATTCCCTTTTATCTTCAGAAATATGTGAACACTAACACTCCATTGGGAGCGATCATATATAATGGATGGCCTCCCTGTCACTACCATTTAGCCTTGAGAACCCAAGTTCCACATCTGACCTGAAGATCAATGGTGGACTTTGTCTGTGTGCTGTCACTCAAAATGGTGGCCTTTCTGGCCTGGTTTTACCCTTTGGCGCAAGTAACTGCTTGTCTGACCAATTGGCCATTAGGGGGTTGTTAAGATGAGTGGAATTAAATCACAGAGGGACCCCTCAGAATTCCCTCTTCTCCCAAAATATGGTCTTTCTCCGGCTTGTATCTTTTCTCATTCTCTGAATCCACCTTACCTTCATTTCCCCAAATTATCTTTCCCACCTCATCCCACTCTCTTGTTTCATTTCCTCCCTTTTAGTCCAAGTTACTCTTCTATATTAACCTCCTCCCTCTTCAATTTCCCCTCAGATCTCTCTCCTTCTTTCCTCGTATTAAGATTATCCATTCACACATTCAAACAGCTCAGACAAAGCCTTGCTCAAGGGCACCTTGGCACTAGTTGTTAGAGGACAGAAGTGGGGTTTTTTTTTGTTTTTTTAAATTTTCCTCTCACGGTCAGCTTTTCCCAGCCAGTTGCATTATCTGAACCAGAGACCTACCAGCATCAGAGCCTTAGCCGTCATTAAAAGCAGTTCTGAAAAAATCTGAGGGACTGTTTTGGCTTTAGTAAGATTTAAATTCCAACCTCAGGGCCACTCAGCAGACACTCACTGTTCCAGAGTGCTTAACAACAGGAAGTTAGTTCCAAACCACTTCTCCTAATTAACCTCAAATACGTCCAGTGTTAATGTTGCAGAGATGCTCACTTTTTTGGTTGCGTGAGCAGAGCAGTTGGTCTGTGTGTGTGTGGTGCATGAGCAAGTGAAGAAAAAAATAAGACGCCCCTGTCAAGCTTAAATGCAGTTTGGAGCGTGGCACGTCCTTGCACTGATCCTTCTCCTTTTCGGCATCTATCCTTTTGTCTTTCTCCAATTTTTCCTATCTGCTTCTTCCTTTGCCGACCTCAGTTCCTACCATTTCCCTCTCTCATTGACAAATGGTGGTGTCTTGGGCTGTTTGTCTGACTCCAGGTGAATATTCTCGTAGTCTTTTGTCAGCTGAGGCTATAAAGCTGCCTCTTTATGCTATCCCAGCTAATGAACAAGCAAATACAAGCAGTACACACATGCATGCACTCGCAAAGGCTCTCTCTCTCTCTCTCTCTCTTTCTCTCTTTCTTTCTCTCTCTCTCTCTCTCTCTCTCTCTTTCGCTCTCACTCACACACATTAGCTTAAAGGTGGAGTCAGTAGGGTTTTACTAAAAATAAAATATAGGCATATACAAAGGTAATGCTGCTCAGTCATCACTTCTGAGCCTCTGTATATGTGTGATGGTGACTGTGTATGGAGAGAGAGAGAGAGAGAGAAAGAGAGAGAGAGAGAGAGA
>JAQFJA010000021.1:17910620-17924028 GCA_029874485.1 Naso brachycentron
ATTAGAGGAAAAATTAGCCTAAGGGAATCTCTGTCTATAACAAAATTTGTCTGGGAAACCATGGAAATCAGTACACAGGTTTAATAGCTGTTGAAGTGTCTCTCAAAAAACAAAAATGTTAAAGACTTACAGACCTATTTCAGTCTGGACCAAAGTGGTGGAAGATACATGTGTTTTTCATCCTTAGAAAATCATCTCGCTGAACTAACATGTAACTGGTTTGTTTAATCCTTGCAGAAATAACAAGAGCACCTATCTGCAGACCTTGGGGACAGAGATCTTAAGCTCTGCCTCTGCAACTGACAGGAAGTCACGTGACCTCCATAGTGGAAGTTTGTCTTTTGCATAATTTACTGATACATTCTCTACTATTCCCAACTTTACATTTATGTTAGCATGACAAGTTGACTTGGCGGCAAAGGCATTGTTTGTCGTAAACTGGACATAAACTGTTGATGAATAATTTAGTTATGTTGGTTGAAGTAGTGTTAGCGGCTAACGTTATGCTAGCGTCTTTGCACAGTGGTATTTGGCTAGCCACCACAAGTTGAATTTCTAACACAGGCTGTTGCTAGCGCCAGAGCTGGCTAGCGCTAGCCACAATGCTAGTGATGATATAAATGATAATCTCTATTATGTTATTATGATTTAAAGAAAGATGAGAGCCTGTTTGTAAATTCATTGTTTGAATAGAGAAGTTAAAAAATCTTGTGGACTATGCACATGCGCAATATAAACACGCAACTAACAACATGAAGAGAAAACCTCTGCTATAGGGATCACATGACTTCCTGTCAGTTGCAGAAGCAGGGGTTGCCATCTTGTCTGCAGCTAGATCCTTCTTCTTTAGTGCAGGAAAAAAAAATATGTTCAACGATGCTGTTCAGAGGGTCATTTCTTACAGCTTGTCTGTTTTAAACACCTTCCTGTTTGCCTCGTTCCAAAGATTTGCTGAAGCATTGCCCCCTGCATTTTATCCCTTGGAAATCCCTTTCAGGTACAGTAAGATCTCTTCACTGAACCGTTTCCTCCAACATCTCCAGGAGGCCATACATACCCCCCCAAACAGGATCTCTTCCCCCTCAAAGAGGGAGACATTACCCCATCAGCACCATCATTCACTGCTATAGCTTTTATTCTTGATTGCCCACATGTTTGTAAGTCTGTACACCTTGACAGAAGATATTTTAATTGCCGCAAAGATATGCAAAAAATGTATCTCTCTCATAAGCCGACCTGTAGTCATGTGGAAGGTATGTTTTTGCAGCTGACATTCCAACCTGATTTCTTGGGTCAGTTTCTTGAACAGTTAACCCCACCCCCAACACACTCACACACACACACACACACACACACACACACACACACTCATGCACTGTATATACACATTTTCATCCTAATCTCAGTGCACAGGCTGCATATTTTCACATCCAGGGTCCGGACATGTTTGCCCATAAAGGACATATTGTTGCCTTATTGTCTGAATATTTCTTGGTTCTTCCAACTAGTGTTCAGTAGCCAAGGGATATTTTTTTCAATGTTATGATCTGTTTAACCACAGGAACTTAGGCCGGCCCATATTGATCTCCTCAAACAAAATGTGTCCGTTACATGTCCCACATTAGTGTCTAAAGCAATATTTCCTTGCATGAGGCTTGCTGTTCCAGCATTTCCTTGCCAATATACTTAACATTTGTCTACTTTCTTTTTTATCCAAGTAGGCTATAGGTTGTTCAAAGCATTTAGGATAATGAGGTGTGATGTATTGCTTTAACTTGTACACCTAATTTATGTATTTTTCTACTTGGGAAGACTTTTATAGCACTTTTCTCATAATTTCTGCAAGAATATTTAATGGAACCACCCCTGTGATAAAAGTGGGATGGTTTTAAGCCAGTTTTTAATGATGTTGCATTAAATCATTTTTGTTTCGTGAGGTATCTTGTTTCTTCTTGCAGATAGCTGACCAACATAAATAAAAAAGGCTCCATGCCAGAAGTTTTAGGGGCATATCTGTAACAGAGAATGATAGCAGAACCATCAACTGTAAATGTCAGATTTTGATGCCAATCCAGCAGGAATCTCCCCCATCCAACAGCAGCCTCAGTAGATCAAAATCAGATGCTGCCACCAGACTTGTTTTTTAAATCGACACTCAAGAATGCAATCTCGTGCAATGCCAAATGTTTGCGAATTAGCTGTCACCCTGGGTAGAGTTATAGGAACTATGTGAACAAGCATCAAATAAACAGCTGCTAAACAAATTTGTTATGTGTCTTTGATGGGCTAAACAAGAGGAATGACTGATTTATATTATTGATTAGTGGATTGTCTGGGGGTCAGTTCAGCCAAATCACGAATAAAAACACTTCCTCACTTACTAGTTAAATAAGTACATTATGTAAGTACCCAGAATGTTTGCCCCCCCCAATATTGCTGCTGATATGTATTAACCCTACTTCCAATGCTTTGCCACAAATGACCGTTCCCTTTGCATTACGGATGAATGGAGCAACAATGTAACAAATCCCTGGTTGGTGGTTCAATGCTAGTAGAGTAAACAACAACAAAATTATGTTCACTAACACAAAAAGTACTGCTCAGCTGTAGTTATTAGGACGCATTCAACACTATTTCAACTAAATACAGCAGCAATGTAACACAGCAACATTTGTACCTGTCATATATAATTTTTCCTGTGATCGATCATTTTATACACTGTTGTTGGCAACATCATCTGACTTTGGCATCTCTCTGTCATTTGCTTGCATGACAGGGTCAGTTCAAAGGAATATCTTTCTGAAACAGAAGTAGGCCTAGCATCAGTTTCTCTGGATTTTCTCTATAATCAGGTCCTGAAGCTGTTTTTGTGTTAAATCCTCTCTGTGATGGTTGTAGATGTTTGTCTCTCAAAAAGACCCTCCAGTTTATTCTTGTGGTGTTCAGTTATGAAAAATTACTTTGTAAAAACTATTTAATTCTGATTTATGGGCAGAGATGCATTTTTCAAACATCTGATTCACTTTATTGGCAAAATATATTACATTTACTTGGTGACATTGGTGCATTCTCATGAGCCAAGCCATAAAAATAATGCCTGGGGATCTGTTTCATATTGGCATATTGGACTTTCAAGTCTGTTCTGTGTATTAGACACATAGTTGGTAGGGCTAATCAAAAGAATGTAAGATTTGTCTTTATTTTTTTGAAGATAAATGTGTGGCATTCATCACTGGAGACCTGTAACACATGCCTTAAAACAAGCTACAATGTGATTTTACAATGAAACATACAGCTGTTTGTCATAGAGAGAGAATAACCTGAAATAGGGGAGAACATAAAAGCTGAAAACAGCAAGGGGCCAAGGACCAAACCTTGTGGAACACCACTATCAAAGCGAGCAGATAAGGAGGGGACATTGCCCTTTATTCATGCATAATTCATACAGTTCAGCACTTTCAGAAGATAAAAAGAGAAACTGAGGCGACCATATCTGACATAAACAAGTCTATTTAAGGTCACAATCCACAAAAAAACAGGTCTTGAGCAAACTAAAGAAAAATAAATGTGTCTCATGAAGCTTATGAAAAACTGAAACTTAGCAGGGGGCTTTTTCAGTCAGTAACTGCTACAACAATGACACAATTACATGTAGAGCTCATTTTTATGATGCAAGAATGATTAGATTTTAATGTCTATATCTACATCAGGCCCTTTAAAACAATAAATAATTATACATGTTGTCATTCAGGCCAAATATAAGCTTATGAATTAATCTTAATGCATTTTCTAGGTGTGTTTGGCATCTTGTCTGAAATCCTACAGATAACATGGATAACTACTGCTAAAGTGATTCAGGTGTACAAGTCAGAATTGTCTAGTGTTAAGTGTATGACTTTTTACAACCACCTTACAGCTGCAAACAGGGTTAATTGAATATTATTTGGCAGAAGATTTTTTTTTTTACCATATGAATGCCAAATCAGGACTGATTGTGTAATTTAAAAAGCTACATGGTGGTTTCATGTTGATTTTACTCATTAAATCTGTTTCAGTCCTGCAGGGAAAATTCACTAAGGAAAAGAGAGGAGCATGATGAAGGAGGAATTTAAAGCCTCAAATGAGACAAATGAGGCTTGGCATCCTGATTGAAGAGGCAGGAAAGGAGAAACGATTGAGAGGTGAGATGAGTGTGAAAGAAAAAGAGAATGAGGGAGTGGGGGGTGGGGGGTTAAGCTGAGCATGGGAATGACTGAAAATGGATAAACAGAAAGTGGGAGGGAAAGACAGTAAGACAGAAAAAGAGAGGTGGTGGAAGTGAGTGAGTGAGTGAGAGATGGGCAGGGAGGTATAAAGAGAGGGAGGGAGTAATATAAGAGAGGCAGCCATAGAGGGAGAGGTGACAGAGTAGATTATCCTCCTCTCCTCTCCTCCTCTCTGCCAGCCTCATCATGTTCATGCTGCAGATGTTGACTGTTATCTCTCTGACTGTTAGTCTCCTGGCATCTGTAGAAGGTAGGACACAGCCATACTTACTGTATGTGTGTGTGTGTGCATGTGTGTATGTGTTGCATGGATTGCGTGCACCCTGCAGGTGGACAGTGTAGCAGAGAGCGATGGCGAAGACAGAAAAGCGGAGAAGAGGGAAAGCATCAGCAGCAGCAGAAAGGGAGGCATGAATGTAAACAGAGGGGCAGAACACGGGAGCAAGAGCATCTGAAATTACACCACACTCACACAGAGAGGACGCAACTGTGTCGGTGCTCAGCCTGCGCGACAGTGTCGTCTCGCCTGTCTTTTGAAATTTTGTGAAAGCGCTAGAAGTGTGATGATGTGCCTGAGAATGGATTCAAAATCATCAGTGGCACAACAAAGCAGCACTGTCCTATTTTACAGCTCTTATTGCTTCTGCTGCTTCCACCCCACTTTGATTTGTTTACACATTTGCTTTGGATGAAGAGGCATGATGGCACACCCTCCACACAAACACACTCTCTCTGTCTCTCACTTTCTCTGCTGCTCGTTTCACTGTCATGGTAGTGTGTTTTGCAGCACAATTGAATGGCATTGTAATTCCTCTGACATTCTTGTGTGTGTATATGTGTATAAGTGTGTGCTTTTGTAACTAGAGGGGATGTGGACATTCTGCAGCACAGATAACATTTTTGCTGTCTGCACAAGCTGCCAAAACACTCAGTTTTGTTCTTTACTAACATTAAAACACTGACTTCACAATGTTTAAAAATTGGAATTCTTTGCAGCAAATAGATCTGGAAAATGTTGTGTCTAATGTTAATGTTATTTAGGATAATGTGCAATAATGTATGCTGTTTGAAACTTTTGTGGCTGTGACAGTGTTGCTTCAGTACGCTGTGCTCATTTGAGAAAAAAGATTTTCACACTGAGATGACCCGCTAAAGTAATCTAAAATAAAATCCAAGGTGTGAAATAAGAGGCAATGAGCTGACATAACAATTAAGCTTGACACTAAGAAAGTTTTGTTCATTTGCTTTTGTTTGACACTCTGTACTAATGTTTTCTTGCTCTTTTCTCTTTGTGTTTACCTCTTTTTTTTCTCCAGATAAAGGTGTGCAGATGCAGAGGGATGTCCAGTGCTGCATGTTGTACTCCCAGGGCAAGGTGCGGACCAAAGATGTGTTGCGGTTTGAGGTGCAGACGGAGGGGCCCGACTGCAGTATACAAGCCATCATGCAAGTATTTCAACTATCCACTCCTGGAGCTAAAGAGCACACAGCAATCTGCAGGCATGGAAAATATGCCTCTCGTTAGAGGAGGGCAGAGCCGGGCTGAGAGGCATTGTCATCTTTCCAGGTCATGTTGTTATGGCAGGGCTTGGAGCTGTAATTGCCAGGGAAGTAAGAAAGGAAATATGTGGGAATAACAAGCCATCTGAAAATACCTTCCGAGCCAGCTGAGCCCTGCCGCAGCAAGTCTGTCAGAACAGCAGGGTTTAGTTAAGCAAACCTTCCTGCATTGTGATACCTTTTGTTTCCAGCAGGTCAGAGAAATGTGATGTAGCTGGGGAATGAGGAGCTCGCCTCTAATGTGGTCCAGTTAACAAAAACATACAGTACTTACACAGAAGATGGAATCGTTTCTTTTGGTCCTCCCAGGTTCAGTGGTCCCCTGCCTCTTTTGTTGAACTTTTCTCACAGCTTGACTTCTTTTACCAGAGACAAAACTGATTTGACTCTATTTCCAGCAACATAAATCATCTTTTCTTTGTTACTCTTCTCAGCTCAAACTCTCAGGGATGCTGCTACACCTGCCTGACATATTTCTCGTCCTCCACATTGTTGCTGAATCATTGTTTGTGTCGAATGCTGTGATTAAAATATGGTATTTTCCTCCTTTTTTTCCTGTAGCCTTTGACCGTCATCCTGTGTTGTGTAATAAGTTGTGTGTTCTTTTTATAGTCTTTACACGAAGAAGGCAGTGAAGTGTGCGGACCCACGAGATCGGAAGGTGAAGAGGTTGCTAAGAAAGCTCCTGCTGAGACAGAGAATCAAGGACCACCGAACCATGTGGCTCCTTCCTCATGACAACCTACCTGTCATGTCAGAGGTCAGATGGCTACATGACTGCTACAACCTTGTGCAATTACACTATATGTGAAATGCTATAAGATAAAATAAGTTAAATAATTTCTTTTTCTGCAATAAGCAGACAATATAATCTATGAATGAGTTGAGATTTTTATGTTATTTCTATGTTATCTGAGACATTTATAGTTTCCTTCTGTTGTGATCATCAGGACAAGAAAGATAACTGGGCAGCTCTTCATGGGGAGTGATGAAGCGCCATGGCAGGAAAACTTATAGTCATAAGTACGTTTTATTCTCCAACCTTTTTCAAAATCTTGCGTAAATTTGGAAATGAAATGAAAATCTTTCTTTAAAGTCTCATTCCATATTTTTGCATTCTTTCTTCTTGTCCACAGGCCAAGTAAACTTTCAGCAGCTCGTCATCTTTACACGGCGAAGCTTGCTGACTCTCCAGTCATCTCGTGTCTCTCTTTATCTAAACTATCTGTCTCCCTGGGACCAGACTTGGGCAGCAATACATATTTAAATGGCTTTAGATATTTAAACATGAACTGTGCTTGAAATATTCCCAAAACCTGCGGCTGGAACAGCCTCAACAGAGGAGTATTTCCTTGTAAGATAAGTTGAACTGATTTTTTTGTTTTTAATGGCTCATACTGTTATTTGCCAGAGTCTGCCTGGAAGTGTGTCTCTCTACAACATTACTACTCGTGGCTGATGTGAAATCAGTGAAAAAGGTGTAATTAAACAATGAACGAGCAGTGATATTGACATTGTATATCAGCAAGATACTCTATGCTTACTTGTGACTTGTATACTTTCAGTGATGTGTAGTAACACTGCACACAGTGCAGGCTTTGACCTGATATATATGACTGTTAGACAATTCAAGGTGGATCAGAGGGACGATCTCACCTTGATACGACTTCCTGTATCACATAAAGAGCAAATGTTTCTGATATTTTCTCCACTCTGTGTATTGGCTGTTTGTGAACTCAGTATGAAACCAGAGTCAGTCTTTTAAAATGAGACGCCTCAGGCATCCAGCAGAGGTTTAAATATCTACACATTTGCAGTTTACATTTGTCTTTTTTGACCACTAGACCGTTACTAAACTATGCCAAAGTATCCATGATTCAACTCACCACATGGCAAGGCTGTTAAAACTCAGAGGGCTCCGTTGTGTGTGAAACACACAAGTATTGTAATGTAGAAGAATGCACTGTATGTTCAAAACAGTATCTCAAGTCAACTATTTTATAAATTAATCTGAAATTATAACTGGAACTGCCTCACTGTCTATTTATTGGTATCTTGAGTGTGTTGTGTGTCTTTTTTACTATACAGTACAATTTAATTAGCCATGCTAGCAGCGTGACTATTGATGGAAATGTTGGTTGGTGCACTACTTTGCTTCAGACTCAACGAGTACATGGATTTTAGAGAGATTAGGTACAAACATTTATGTTCCCTGCAGAATAAATTGTATTGAATTCGGGGATCCTTTAACTAGATAGTTGCGATGATTTTTATGATCTTATGTTCTTACAGTCATAACAAAGGAGGAGCAAGACCTCAAAAAAGCCTTTAGTTTTCGAGATTCCCCTACTCGATTCAGAACAAAACACAACAATGTTGTTGTTTTTTTAAACTTCAGGGTCTCCCATTAATGAAATTGATTGTAATCAACTTTTATGTGGGGGCAAAATTATTTTTTATCTTGCCGGTAGGACTCCACAACAAGGGTTTGCAACAGGAGTAAGCAAAGGAATGTTTGGCCCATCTCTAGTGTACATGCATGCATGCCATGGAATGAGAGAGAGGTATGTCCCCATCAACACCATATCAGAGAAACTTCGAAAAGTCATGTCCAACTGTCTACCAACATTTTAATGCACTCACTGGCTGTGACATGACAACTAGTTTCTGCAGAATATGAAAGACGACAGCATTCACCAAACTCAAGACTTATCTCAGCGAGCTGAAAGATCTGTCCTATTTTGGACTCTCTGCCAGCTTGGAAGAGTCTTTACCAGTCGCAAAAGAATTTGTGCTTCTGCTTTATGGAAAAAATAAAAAGGAAAATGGAAGAATGTGCACAAACTTAGATGAAATGAGGTTCATAACTGCATGAACAACAGATGCAGCCTCTGCCGATCTGCCACCAACAGAGAATGCATTTGAACAACATGTGCAAAGGGCAATGTTTCAGACAGCAATATGGTACCATAGTCACATCCCTACACCCCTGTTGTAGAGTCCTATCAGCAAGGGACGGATTGTCAGAGATGGATCCATTCAACCAGTCCTATTTGTGAAAGCCCCAGCGCCTACAGAAGTGAGAGACATTACTCATTTGTGTTGCAAAGATGCAAACTGTGGAGAGAGTGGAAAGTGCCAGTGCCTCTCTGTTGGCCTTCGCTGCACAGAGTTCTGCACCTGCTGTGCAGAATGTCAGAATGTGTCCCCAAATCTGTCTGAAGAACCTGACATTTGACGTTGTTGTATCTTCACCACTTGAAGACACACATCTGCACATGTGTATGCAGCAGCGATGAAAGATCCAAATACTTTGGAAGAAGCTTGAAATATGATATAAAACCAGAAACTGGATGTACAGACTTATAAACACACAGAGGAGTGGAAGACAGCATACTGATAGCTTAATCTGACAAAGACAAAGACAATGATAAATGAAAACATAATTAACATTTACAGATATGATGCATTGTCTTAAAAAAAAGTCTGCCGTGGCTGAGACTGAACAATATTTGTACAGTTTTTTGTTGTTGTTGTTGTTTTGTTTTGTTTTTGGAAGTCTTTAGTAGTTCACAGTCCATAAAGAGCAAGCTTGTCAGCGTGCCCCAGACTCTTGTCCCAAACACTGGCACAATAAGATAAAAGGGCTATAATGCGTTCTATCAAGGTCTGATATTTCATATTTGGATATTTGGAGTTTGAATGTCAAGCAAGTGCCCATGTACAGGTCAAATAAACAGCCACTTATTTACTTCACTTTATCTCTCTGCTCTGTTTTGTTTTATCTCTTTGTTCTGTTCTTTGCTGGTTCTTTTGTTTTTCTAGTTAGTTTTCCTATTTTTATTTAAATGATGTAAAGCAATTTGAAATTTAGTGCTGTATAAAATAAATCTATTATTAGTCTTATTATTATTCTACTTGTATTATTTTGTGATGTCAAGACAACCTCAAACTTGGGTTTAGGCAGAAGATACAGATCTAAATAGTCTGGTTTAATGTTCATGTTTCAGTAAAATTACAATTCTACAATATTCCGCCTTGTATCTCTATGTTTTAGAGGCTTGTAATTTTAGATGGGCCTACACTTTTTTGGATTACTCACATTCTGACTGTTTGGTGATGTAGTTCAGTCACCTGGTATTCCCCTCTCCAAATAGGAGGACTATCAGAGTGAGCAATGAGTATTAACTTAGAGACCGTTATACCATCCATTCAGAATGGCCTATTATTTGGCTCTTTCAGAGAAAGAAATCTCATTTGCAACAGAACTGTATAAGGTATCTCCATACAACCACTGGCAAGCTAGACAATTCAGTAATGGTGCATTTGATAGGGATTTACGTTTATATAATGATGAGAGAAAAAGTAAAGGAGCCCTCCTCCAATCACCACAAAAATACAATTTCCACCTAAAGTAAAGCTATGTTTACAGGACTACATTTCAGTATTTCTTTACATAAATTACATTCTGACGCTTTGAGGATGTAGGGCAGATCCCTGGTTCACACCTCAGAAAATTTGTTGAAGGAGAGAGTAAACATTCAAAAGTGATGGGCTTTTTTTGTCACCTTTGCCCTATTCAGAATGGCCTAATTTGACTCTTTTTCAGAGGTAGGGGTGGTTCTGAAAAATGGTCCCAAAAATAATACTTTTGCTGCAAAATAAAGGTTGACAGTAATCCATTTCATTAATTGGAGACACTAAAGATTAAAAAACAAAACAAAAACATTGTTGTGCTTTGTTCTAAGTCGGGGTAGGAGTACCTCAAAATTTGAGAGCCCCTCCTGCCCGACTAAAGTGTTAATTTTCATAATGTGTTCAGAGGGACAGGATTAGGGTCATCTTGACACTGAATGTCAACATTGTAGGAAGTGATGTATCGTTTCCTGTTTTTGACAATAGGCACACTGATAGAGAAACAACCTACCACTCTAGTTAAACACAATATAGTTATGTCAGCTACTGCTAAAACGGGCCCTGATGAGGACTGATGGTCATTTTGAATGCATTTTGTCCTGTAAAAAAAAGACATTTTAATTTTGCACAAATCTTTCAGTGTGCCGCCGACCATTCTTAAAGGAGACTTGCACTTTGCGATTTTCCTTATCACCAATCTTTAGTTTTTAGTTTTGATTAATGGACCTCTAGTGGCAGAAATTGCACATTGTGCCTTTAAATAAATACTGAATATCATCTATGTGTGAATAAAGAAACAAAAGCTAACTTCTGGCATCCATCAGTGAATGAAATATGGGTTTCTTTTAAAAGTAACATTGAGATTTTAAAAATTTTAATTTAAAAATGGAAAGTTTTACTTTTTTAGTGATCAGCAATTCGAAAGTTTTAACATAGAACACATCTAGTTACAAGAGTTAGAAGGACTGTTACAAACTACAATTTTTTTTTCTTATGTTAGATTTGACCCATGTTTGTCACAAGGGAGAGGAGCTTCTGGACAGGAGAATATCCTCCACCAGGGGTAGCCACACACACAATAATGAGAATTACAGTTTAATTCCTGAGCCATTTATTTGTCACATTTTCCATAAGCTTTCCACCAAATGCGTTTTCCTGAAGTAACATCAATAATTGATAAAGTAAAGTCAAACCTTTCAATGAGCATAAGAAGCATTTTCAATTAAATGATACATAACATTTAATTTAGATAATAATAAGCTAAACTATCCTCTAAAACAGTCAATTCCAAAAAGCATAAAACAACTGTACGTTCAATTCCTCAAGGCATTCAAACATTTTCTTCACAGTAACTTTGCACAAAACGGTAAAAATAAACAATTATCAGCTTGCAATATATTATTCCAGTCAAAATACAACAAAATGAAATAATATATTTAGTTGATACCATAACTTGGAGAGAAAAAAACACAAACCGGAAAGTGCAATGATGTAGTGATGTTACACAAAGTGACTAAGTCCTCTGATGGGCTTGAGCTTGAAACTGCCTAGAGAAGTCATGATGACAAAAAAGAAAAAAAGTCATTCTCCTATTTGATATTTCCTTCTTCTGTTTTGTTACATCCTGGATTAAAAAAGACAGAGCTTCAGAGCAAGTGTAACTGCAGATATTCTTGTGAAATTGCTGAGAGGCTGAACAGTCCTGTACTCATACTTTAAATGCAACAGCACCAAAGACATACAGAAAATAACCCAATTATTTACAAGAAAGCACGGTGTGAAAAACATTCTACCAAGTCACTTGAAAGATACAATAAACTTCAAAACAATAATTCGCAAAAAATTCTCTTTCACACCATCTTGCAGTGTTTAACAGTCAAGTACTAATACAAAATTATACAATAACATTGTGCAAGCAAAGTTAAATAATGTAAAAATATTAAAAACTTAAAAACAAAATCCAAAACGGTTCTAAGATAGATCTATTTACATTCTGCTGATATGCTTGAGCGTTTCTGTGTGTAGTGCTGGAGAAGTTCTACATCTAAGTCCTATCAGAGGTAGTCATAATGAAAATGACAAAAATATGCTTGTGATAAACAAATAATACATATTGAGTGTTACGTCATGCAACAGAAAATGCCATTTATGCAGATTCACATATTTACAAGTTTTGAAAATCAACTGGTTCGCTTTTTCCATGACTGGTGGTGTTTCTCTACGATAATACTGTGTATTCTGACACTAAGGCTGTAGAGGAGTTTATGATGTTCTGACTGTATGAATCATCAATTATATAAATGTTTGAAGACACAATGAAGCTGAAGAGTTTTAAAAATATGACCTTTCACTATTTTTGACGTATTGAATTTGTCTGGCATTGAATCAAACAGTCATCAAGCAGCAAATACCTCCAAAATACAGGCAGATTGACTCAGATTGAAGGCATAGGACGTGGAAGTGTTCCTATACAGCATGGGAACTTACTTCCTGTTACCAAGCAGCCCTGAGCCAGGCTTCGTAATGCCCCAAGCACTGACTGAGTTGACCAAGAACTATTATTTTCTAAGACTGTCCCTGCACTGTTGCAAGCCAACCTTCTAGCTAAAATGTTTTTGGCACATGATTCTCTTCAGGGTGTAGCTAGATCTTGTCTTCACATTGTGGTCTCACTGTTGCGGTGATTGAGGGTGTCATTTTGCTGGCAGATAAGCTGGTAGGGCTTCTCGTTCTCCTCGATAACAGAGTTGCGCGCTTCGGCATCCTGACTCTGCAGCTCTGCGCGGGAAAGATGCTCCACGATGCCGGCCCCGAGTGAGTCACCCAGCACGTTGGTGGTAGTGCGCAAGCGGTCCCTGAAGAGACAAAAGAGGGTTAAAGTTACCATTTTAAGGCTGAATGTCTCTGCCAGTCAGTTTGGTTGCAGTTTACATCCTTATCTGTCCAGACTCATGTAATATGCAGTATGCAGGGCAGACTGAAGGATGCAATAAATGGTATTATGTGTAATTTTGGGGGGATTTTTAGCAAAATGGAAGTTATCGCTACACTGACATGTAAGATGCCTGTTAATAATTTTCAGTAAGAGACATGCTTTCCTCATTCAGAGACTATTTTTATAGAGGAATACAGAGGACAGACAGAGAGCTTTGTCACACTATGCAGAA
>JAQFJA010000021.1:18014318-18024813 GCA_029874485.1 Naso brachycentron
ACTGAGAATGAGGCCACTCAATAACACCCCCCCCCCCCCCCCCCCCCCCCCCTCTTTTCTCCTACAGTATCTAGTATCTGAAGCATGCTGAGGTTACTAGGGGTCAATGAACTAAATGTATCCTTAACTGGTAGTAAGAGTTGATTTATAATGTAACATCAGAATCCTTTTAGGGCCATGAGGGAGTGTTGGAACCTTTACTGGGCACAGGCCAGGGAAAAGATAAACTAGAGGTGGTGTGACTTTGGAAGGAGGAGGGGTGATGGGGCATAAGAAGGGAGGATGGTATGAGAGTGAAAGAGAAGGAGGGAGCAACTGCAGAAGGAGAGGATAGGAGAGGATCTTGCAGGGCTTGAAGGCTTGGGGACAGTTTCTTTGACTTATTAAAACAAAGTCTTGTCCTCCCAGTATGTCGGCTTATGATTTGTCCAGATGGTTTTCATATATGAAAGTGGTCAAAATGTTTTTTGTGTGTCATTGTGTAAGTGCACGGGTGTTTCTCTGGCTGCACATTTGCACCAGTCTAAAATTCTTTCCGTTACAGTGTTTTACTGAAAATATGCACATCGTGCTGCTCCCTCCCCTCCAAGTTTGTTCTTAATTTTACTCAGACTCCGTGGTGGCTGCCTTCCTCCCCTCACCTATCCTCATCTCGCAAGTCCTGTCATGACTGTAACAACACTGACATTAGAGAGTGTCGCAGCTGACGACATCCTGTCCTTTTATTCACCGGCCTGCCTATCTGCAGGAAACTGTGAGAGATTTGCCACATGATATTTCTATTATCAATCAATGCTTCAATGGAAGTGGTAAATTAGGACATGAGGGGCTGACATCATCCGTCTAATTTTGTGTGTATTTCCACTTCCTGACCTTGTGGTCTGGTGGCAACAAAGGTTATATGTGGAACTTTCTGTCTCCTGAGGTGACACGAGGTCTCTCATATTTGGGGCAGAGGGCATGTCAGGGTGACAAATACTGTGTAATGACATGAGGATGGTCACAATTCCCAACTGCTTATTATACTTAAAAATTAAAATTAAAATTGAAAAAAAGTTAAGGGCACCATTCTACATATTAACAACACACAGTAACAGTTTAAAAAACAATGTGGACACAGTAGATTGACACAAATAAATATCTGTTATTCATAAACCGAGAGAAGCACTGTTTGTAATTTGCTCTGAGGTGTCAGTATGAAAGATGGGTAACCATTAACCTCACACTTGAGATAAATATGGAGCAATACACATGCTTTCAATATGACCGGAAATCTCTTAATGTTTGACTCCTTGGTTATAAATAGTTTCTTCAAACTGAAAGTAAACTTGTGCGGGATCTCTTTGCATCGTCCTTCAATCTTTTAAAAGTATGTATGTGGCTTGAGAAGATCCCTACAATTTTCATTAAGAATCTACACTGATCAGATCCTTAATTATATTTAATAAACATCTAATTCTTACTGTACTATACAAGTACAGAGGATTTCAGAAAACTGGCTCTCTGTTGCATTAGTGCTAAAGAAACAGAAGTTCAAGTTGTTGCATGCTCTAGTGGAATTATAATATATACAAGAAAAATCTTTTTTGTATTACATTAAGAAATATTGCATTGCTGCAAAAGAGCAGGATTTCAGCAGAGTACAGTGCAGTACATACAAAGTAGAACACAATCTAAACTGTGTGGAGGTTTTGTGGATTGCGTAAATGGGGAGGATGACAGTTGATATAGGTTATCTGGACTACATAAGGCATAAAATCTGGATGAGGCAAAAAATCTCCAACCAAGCATATAAATCATGTGTTTTTTTAGGAACTCTTGGGCCTTGTGGTTAGAAAGACCTTCAAATAATTGCTGGATCAGAAGTTTCATCCAGTGAAGTGGTGTAAACAGGCTCTTGTGAGCAGGGGGAACGACTTTTAACACACTGAGTTTTGTGTTGTATGTATTTAGGTTAAGGTTAATTTTGCACTTGAGCTAACCAATGGGGCACTTAAGACTGGCTCCTGAGGTAACTAGATGGACATTTGGTCTAGGCAAAAGGTCGTTTGTTTTGCAGCACAAACATTTCTTAGTTTTAAAAAGAGCATTTAAACACTCAGTCTTTTTTTGGCCATGCGTCTTGCCTGGCATCTCTCCCTTACCTTTAATGCAAGAATATATATATTAAATATTATATATTATGTACTTGGGCATGAGTCCCAAACATACTGTAACTTTTATCTACTACAAATCTGGAAGGAGATTCGAGGGGCTCTGGCATTAGCTTTTTATATTCTTCTTAATAACAGAACTTGCTTTCAACAAATGCTGGAAATGTGAGAAAAATGACTGTTTTTTTCATTTGGGAAATCATTTCCTTTTCCAGGCACGTCTGGTGCTGAGAGTTTCACAGTTTGTTAACTGGATTTAGGTCACTCCAACCAGATTCAGTCAAACATGCTCTTTGCTTTTTATTTAGCAAAAGATTTTTTTTTTCTGGTTTAAAACATGTAATTTATCCCCAATAGTATGATAGCGAGAGAGAAGGAGAAAGAGATGACATGGGCATGTAAAAAGGTCTGGAATTAATTCCAGCAGTGGGTCAACGCCCGGCATTTAAGCCTCCAGATTTTCCTCCACCCCCACTACCAACCCCCACTCATACCATGTATAGAGCAGATTACTGGTTTGTGATTGGCTGGAAGATTTTTGCAGGTTGGTCTGGTCCAATCATGCACACATACATGCACATGCAGACGCTGTGCATTACACATCTTAAGTTCTAATGGGTCACCACTGACCTGGCAATACATTTCCTGATTCTCTCCATACTGTATCCGACATGTGAATGTGATTATTATGCCAGGTGACTCTACTGTAACTTGTGGAATTTAAAGTCACTTTTGCAGCTGGAGGAGTTTATATGCACAAGTCTTAGCCTGAACATCCCACTGAAACTAATTGTTTTGATTGTTTTACTTTATTATGAAATGATACATTACATTACAATCGATCCTCTGTATTCATATGCACATTCCCAACAGACCGAGACCATAAACCACATACACCGTTGCAATAAATTTCCCTCTAGCTCCTTGCAATTTTGTGAAACTCTGTTTCTTAGGCGGTGCAACAAGATGGGCCCATTTATGCAAAATGCAATGCCTCCCTGGACTGCAATCCCAAAATTATTGCATCAATCCGAAGGAGGCAGCTGTCCAAGAGGTGTTGCAGACTGCAGACGATAATGTTGTTTTAATGAAATCAAACCAGCATCTATTACAGTGTTTTCCACAGGCTGCCCTGTGGCTACTATTCAAAACCACAGCGCTGATTTCCAAATGTGGGTCCCCTATTTATAGTGTTTGAGAATGTGAAAGAGCTTCTGCCCATGCTTGCTGCTTGACGTGCTGATTGAATTTCTGCTTGTTTTGTTTGTAGTTGTTCTGTGTGGGAAACAGTTAAAATGTAAAACATATTTCAGTTGTCATGTTGTCATGCCAGAATATGAATTGAGGAGTATCATATTTGGCCGCAAACAATACACAAATTAAGATGTTGCATGTAAAGGTATACTTTACAAACATCATAATTTCTGACCTCCTAGAAGTGTATGGTGGTGTTTGTATCTCCAGAGATCTTGCCTCTGTCTGTATTTTTTTATTGCCTTCTTATTTTGCTGATTTCAGGTCATTTTTGGGTGTCAGGTCATTTCTGGGTGTCAACTTTTGGACAGGGGGTGTGTAGTCCCCAGCCAATAACACCATCCTTGTCTCTATCCTCTGCTCTCAGTCTGTCGTGGATGTAGAAAAAGCAACAGATCTGTGTGTCTGTTTAAAAAACATGGTGATGCTGAACTTTATACACACATGCATCCAAAGCACATACATAGAGGTGACAGCGGGCTGTGTGGAGGTGCAGATGTGCTTATTTGTGCTTTGAAACCAAAATGCTGCAAAACAACCAAAAAATAATTTACTTCTCCAATTCACCTTTTTTGTTCTCACTAACACTGCGCCCTCTCCCCATTCACTCTCTAGGTCGCTTGACTCCCACTGCTTTCTCTCTCTGGCACGTTGAGCCAGGAAGGAAGGGCCAACTTGAAATGATGCATTCACAAACAGCAACTGACAAATCCTTCATAGTGTACCTTTACACAAAAAGTACTTCCTTGTTTTAATATTAACATTTGATGATGATGACCACAATCTGATTTGTCACTGGTTTATTTCCTGCCATCATCAGTTCACCTTTGACACTGAAAAACATTGTAGGAGTGTGGAAAAGTGGGTTTAGAATAAATAACATGAACTTTTCTAAGTTCCAGAAATAGTAAACTTCCACCTCCAGGAAACAAACCTCATCTTTTTATGACTATGGTTATAAAACAATAACAGTGACTTCATGCATCTGCTGAGTAAACCAGAGAAGACATGTGACCCAAGGTCTTAAAAATGTTTCAGACTTGGAGACAATTATTATCCAGACCTTGAAGGAAAAATTATACAAAGGCTTTTCATTAAAATGTCTTTATTGACTTGACACATTTGATAATAGTTTATTTATTCTGAAAATTTATCACATTATTCCAAAACACATGGGTACTTGTTGAAACTCTAGGCACCAGGATAATCACTCACAGCCATGACGAATAAAATCTACAACTCCTGGCACGTTTCAGGGACACTGTCCTGCTCTGAAGTGCTTAGATCATTCGGTGTTTCCTGACTAGTGCTCCTGGTGAAGCATGCCCTTCACTTCAGCACAAACAAATAATTGTCCAAAGATCAGACTGTAATCAGTCCACATCTCTTGTTTTATTTTGTTGAGTTATCTTACACAGTGTCCGTTCTGCTCCAAAAATGGGCAGTGGTGGTTTGAATTAAATGTTCTGTTTAATCACTGATCTTATTTACCATTATTGAAAAACATTATCCATGTGGGTCACTGTTTTGTTTGCCCACGTTGAAATAAGTCAGTAAAGGTAACAAGTCAAGAACAAAACTGCTAGTAAGAGGAGTTTGCTCGTGTGTGTTTTTCACCTTTTGTAATAGACTAAAAAACGGCCAAAAAAGGATGTGGAAGAATTGTAATGCACAAGTACATCAACAGATCCACATCTATGCTCTTATACTGTATGTGTATCTGAGTGTTTGTGTGTTTTTTTGTGTAGTCCTGCCCTCCATGAGAACTGGCCATGATGGATTCTGTGGTGCAGAACATCTGAATCTCATTGCCCAAAGTCTCAGAAACAACGAGGTAGGACAGTCCAGACATCACTTTGGTGAATAAAACACTTACACTCAGTCTGAATTGCTTGCTTTTTCTGTCCTCACCCTCAGAACGTACTTCTCTGTGATATCCTTTATAGTCAATTAACTCAAAAACTAAGAAACTGTTGTAGAAGGGAGTTCACCAGTGTGTCTAAATGACATGTTTTTATGAGCTCCTTTATTAAATCTTATATTTTTATTTAGCCTGATGAGCCAACAAAACCTGGGATTTGACTCTTGCAGGATACTTTAACAAAAACAGAGACAAAGTGTGGTGTGGTGTACATAGCAAAAAGCAGAGTGACAAAAACTTGTAAAACTTGAGGAAGACATTTTGTACTCATTTTCGGGTCTTTGACTTTTATTTTGGACTCCTGTAGAGCGGCTAGACACAACTAACCATAGAGTAATGTCTGTAGATCTTCAGAAAACTGTGACTGGTGACCTCAGTCTTCCTTGTATTTTCTGCATTCTCTCAAAATGGTCTGTGTAGCTTCCTCCTCCCTCTTTCCCTCCTCCGTGTGCACATCCACACTCTGCTGCACTCACAACCCCTTTTGTCCAATTAGTGAGGGCAGGCATCGCGCTGTGTGGATGGAGCTGGCATGCCCGAGCATGCCCCTATCGGGAGGTCCGGCACGCATTGACGTCAGTAAAGAAAAATAAAATCTCATGAAACACGGCTTGCAGACCCAACACAAACAGTCTGCAGGGTTCACTTCCAAATGCATGTGCCTTATTCTGTGATGCTTTGGCATCGTTTAACAAGACTGTCCAGCATTGTAACAACATTTACAGGTCAGAAAAGATGGAAAAGCATAATAGCTCTCCTTTAAAGTTTCAGTCTTGGTTATTTTGGCATAACTGGCAATAACAGAAAGTGCAATTAAATAACACAGGTGACAAAATTTTGGTGGACAGCCTGTCGCCAGCAGCTTATCATCAACAGCAGTGAACTGTGGCAGCTCCCTGTTATTACATCCCCCTCCTGCAATATTTCAAACTGATCCACTCACAAAAAATGCAGAAAATTACCGTTTTCTTGGTTTGAAGACACATTATTGATGGCAGAAAAAGACAGTAAGTGTCTCATATAAAAGTCAGCTTTTCCAGAAGGTGACCTAACAGATTCTTATTTTAATGTAAATCTGTCAGATTGTTACTTTAAGGAAGCTGAAAGCTTCTTCTCTTAACCCAAACTATATTTACTACAGTGGGGTAAGTGTCATTGCGCAATTGATGCATCAGGCTGATCATAGCCACTCAGTTATTATAGGACACACAGACCGTGTCACCTAGCTTTAATAACTGCTTTAACATAAATGTGATTGCTATAGGCTACATTTCTCTCTCCCAGCTTGTGTATCACACTTTCTGTCTTGCATGTTTTGTTTGAGTGTGTGTGCATGAGTGTATGCTTGTGAGGGAGAGCCCAAGAAAAATATTTGCACCGGGGTCCAATCTCATTTATGTTATGCTGCTCATATGTCGAAAACTTTGATTATGTGGTAAGTAATTATAAAACAAAGATTGATTGTACAAACATCTGCCAAATCTATTAAGCTAATTTCCCCCTTGGGTTCCCTATTTATTGTCGACCTTTGACCAACAGGGTGGTGGTGTGAGAGTTCATTGTCAACAATGGATGTCAGGACATTGATGTAGATCCATTTTTACAAACATGCCTGGCAGCAAAGATCATTTCCACTGTTTGGTGATTAAATAGTCTGAGCAGATGTTCCCAGGGGAGCCAAGTTTTGTCCCTGCGGCTGCACACCGTCTGCCCCACTGGGAGTCATGCGACATGCCAGTTATACTCCAGGTTCAACTGACATAATGTCTTGATCTGATACGCATGTGATGGGCTGATAAGGACAAACTGTTCACTAATACTGAGTAGAGGTTCAAGCACATTCTGCTGATTTCATTTATACTTCCTCTTATTTTGTGTCCATCCACAGGAGGCACCAGCGAGCCGCTCGAGGAGAACAGCGGATGAGTCAAAGACCAGCTGCCTGCTCCACCTCCATGTCGACCACCTTTACTACAAGAAGTTCAAGTCTATTGAAGCTGTTGTGGCTCAGGTGACCTGTTTCGATCTGATTTCTCTTTACCATGATTTCAGTGTCAATGCTTCTGCTGAAAAAACTCTAAATGCAAACCACTTTTGCTTACTTTAGCTGAAAAATACGGCTCTCTGACATTTGAAAGTTATGATTCTTTGTCCTATCAGCACAAAGAGAAGGCTCACATCCCAAGTGAAAGCTATAAATAGAGTGATGTACTTGATATCTGACTTGCACAATAATTCAGGCTTTCGAGAATACAGTGTGCAAAGGAACATTCATAGTGTTATGGAACATCCGGCAGGTGCATCAGAACACGACAGGATTTTCTCAACTGCTGGGCTGAGTTTAGCAGCTGATCTCTCATCCGGTGTCCCAGGTTCTGGGTACACAGTTCTGCATTCAAAGTTCACAGGATGTAAATATCAGTCCTGAAATCTAATCTTACTGAAACAAATAAAACTATGTGACAATAGCATTAGATAAATTCATTTGTGTCCTAGGTTTCAAAATGTATTGTGGCAATTTACCAGTGACTCCTCTTGTTTGCCTTGTTTTAAAAATAAAAAGATCCTGAATATTGAGATTTATTTGGTTTAAAGCTGAATTTCTTCATTTGCTTAAATAATTAAACATAATTATTAACTAAAAAGTAACTAATATTAGCAGTCTGGGATCTGCGTTAGAGTCTTTTATTAAATATTTCTGTGAAATATTTGAGGCTTTCTACAATATGTTAATCTAAGATGCATTTTGACAATGATTGAGGGTTGAATTTTTCTTTAATGACCAAAATGTAATGACAAAAAGTAAATGAAAGGAAGGAACAAAATAAAGGAACCAACTGTTGGTGCTGTGGGAGTAAACAGTGGGTCCGCACAGATGCACACAGCTGTCATGGCTTTCGACATGGCAGCAGTTTGGAGGAGTTTTTGCACTCAGTAAACATGGTGGCACATGACAGAAAAAAGGCCAAACAAGGCTCTGGAGCGTACCTTCACACCTGGCACAGACCCACCAGGCCACAGTGTAGAAAAAACACCTTTAAATCAATATAGAGAGGTAACTTTGCAGGTGGCATGATACAGAGGAGCTGAAGATTTAGATGCAAAGAAGACACAGAAGATGTACAAATTTGCAATGACACAGTCTAATTTGATAATTAAATGACATGCCTCTTCCTTCTCTCTCAGTGAACTCTGAGGTTGCTCATTACATTTTGAATGTCAAACGTTTGGCCTGTTTTCTTGTACTTTTGACCTTTGACCTTATTAGATCAGCAAAATTTCATGGTCAGGACTACATCAAGGAGGAGCCAGATGGCGAAAAAAAAACCCACTTTCAAAACATTGTCCGAGTATTAGTTTTCTTGTTCTTTTCTTTTCTTTTCTTTTTTTCTTGGGTTGGACACAAATCTGAATTTACAGATGCAACAGATGCATTCTTGATTTTCTGTTTTGAACCAATTGTAGTCTGCAGTGCTGACTGACTGTTGGTGAACTAAGTGAGTGACATAGTGGATTAAAAGGCACGGTTCACCTATTTTACCTCAGCTATAAGAAAGATGAGATTTTAGTGTCTTTTTTTTCGTTGTTGAAGTTATCTGTCTGAACAATGTGTGTCACTGAGGTCACATGTGATGTTATCCTAATATTGAGTTCAGCCACAAAAGCTTAACATAATGAGTTTTGTGTCATCTTTTAATTTAAACCAATAAACAAAATTTATTATTACATTCCACATATGACAGGAAATTATGAGAGCACAGATGTTTTGATTTGATCTAATTATTTTAGATTTATGTTCCCAGCATCTAACCCGGATTCAGTTTGGAAGAAGCTCTTTTGCTTTTACTGCATGAAATCTGTTTCACATTTGAGCTCTTTTAAATATAATCTATTTAAGGTCAAAGCAAGATCAGGTAATGGGTAGGTGAGTCTGTCCACTGTTGTTCTCTCTCGCTGTCCCACCGCTGCCCGTCCTTTTATCACGTTCCCTCTCAGATTCTTTCCACCTTGCATACACACTCTTATTGTTGTCCCTGGTTCAATGCCAGGCCTTTGTTGGACCGGGTGAGAAGACTTACTGTAAGTGATGCCGTGATGTGATCTTTGAGTGTAAATAGACAAAACGCAGTTTCCACTAACTGCTGACCTGGAATATGTGTCACTTGCATCCAGGTGTCAATATTTACATTCATGGAAGCTCCCAGCAGGCTCTACTATACGTTCATCTCCTGCTGGATGGATTTAGACCTTCGCATGTGACTGGTTTGCACGTGTTTCTATGAATATGTGACCGACTGTACCACCCGCACTGAAAACATCCTGTGCGTGACGGCACTTTCAGATTACTTCACATGGTCCATTTGTGATTCATAATCCAAACTTGGTCAAGTTTAAAGACGGTCAAGTATATTTTCGAGAGAATAAAATACTAAACTGGCTCTGAGTAACTGTTATGATTGTTTTCTGCTAGTCAAATTTTTGTCACCTGTTGCCCAAATTCATCAGTTTTTAGTATAACCTCAAAAATTCTACTTTTAAAACAATTTAATTTTAAACTGAGATGTCATTTTTGTTTTTGGTTGTTTTTTCATGAAAGTGTTGACAAGTTGGCAAAGATGTTTTGTAATCATGTAATGTTTTTTGCGGGTGCATATGTTTTCATGTGCAACCTACAAATTCACCACTAGATGCCACTAAATCACACCTGGGCAAAATACAGCTCGGAGGCTGGATAGGCTCCGGGTCGCAACGTCCTGACAAGTTGGACAAAATCAATAAAACGCTCTTTGGGTTACTAAATCGTTTACTTTAAACAAGTCAGCGCTCATTTTTCTAATTTCCGAGTTCTGTTGAATGCAGCATCACAAAGACCGACACTGTCATAAACGAGGCGTTGCGATGACAGAAACAGTTAGGAGATGGCTTCAAAAATGAGAAAAATTGATTCTTAATGTCACGTTTTTATCCTGGAGTGGACATCTAAATATTTCATGACACGTGTCAGTTCAAAGGCAAAATGTTTGATCATAGTTTTTCATGACACAGTGTCATTCATGAATATGTCAGTTATAATTGAGTCTCACACAAGTTACACATGTAAAGCAGAATAGAAAATGCATGAATGTATTCATGTACATGAGAATGTGCTTGTTCATAAACAGTAAAT
>JAQFJA010000021.1:18028199-18039209 GCA_029874485.1 Naso brachycentron
AACCTAGATATTTCTGTGTGGTTGTCTGTTAGTATGTTTCCTGGATGTATTAAAAACTACAGACCAGAGCATGAAAACATGGAAACACTGACACATACTCACTCTCCATGTGTCCCTTTGTTGACAGACAGACATAGCCGAGGGAGGAGGGTATCCACAGTTACAGTGTGAAGAGCTGGAAGAGCATCAATAATATGTAGTTGGAGCTTTACTGTCAAATCTAACATAATAGTTTTACTCTTCAAAGTCTTGTTCTTCAAAGCCAGTTATAATAATATGTATTTCTTTGCACTCATAAAAGTGTGTTTAAAATAACCATGTCTAACCATTATTTTTCTCCAAATAATAGTTTACATATTGCTATTAGGTTGGAGGATTTATTCAAGGGTTTCTCAAACTTTTTCATGGCACAGCTACAAAATAACAAGCTTATTTCTGTGGCTCCTTCTTTCTGCAAGATGTCTATAAAAACCCATCAAAATGATTGCAGCAAATGCAAAAATAAAACAGCTGCATCTTATTTGGAAGTTTTACTTGGAAGTTTCTCCAGGGTTTTTTTTTGCAGCTGAGCTTTTGTCAAATTGGTAGTTGTCATTTTTTTCTCCAACTAGCTGAAGCCCCCTTGAAAGCACCAAGGGGGGACAGGGCCCCCGCGTTGAGAACTGCAGATCTATTCGATCAGCTTAGCGCTGTTGTTGCTGGTGACGTCGTACTACAACTGATATCAATGAGAGGAAAAACACCCAAAAACAAGCCCCAGGTTGAATTAGACCTGTGACGCATTCCAGACAGTCGTCTGTTTTCAGCAAGCAAAAAGGTCAAACGGGTCTCACAATACGGTGAATAAATTCTATTCAAATTAGAGGTCACTGAACTCAAGAGACAAAGACAGCAGTGATGGAAAGTCACTGGATGCGATTACGTTACTTTTGGTCGACTTCCAGATTAAAGTGACTGTAGTTTTCTGAGAACTTTGTCCGGTATTTGTGGAAACGCTTCCTGTGTCTGTTTTTGTTGATAAAGGTGTTTTAAGGACCCTTGGACTCCCCCTGTGTTTATCCAAGGAAATACTTCCCCGTTACTATTGTTTGTTTGCTTATATTAAACTGTGTAAAAGGTGGTCTGCTTGCATGTGTGTATGTGTGTGCGTATGTGTGTGTGTGTTTGCGGTCCAGCTTGTTTGTGTCTGATGTTAAATGATACTGCATGATCTAATAGTTCTTGCATTGGGTGCTACCATGTGCGTGATTCTTATTTCTGCTCGTGCATCTCCGTGTGTGTGCCTGTTTCCTCTTGATGGTGAGTGTGTGCATTATGTTCGAGTACTCCAGAGGACTGTTTATTTCTACCGACCGTGTTGGTCCAGCGAGCTAATAATAGGAGTCATTCATTACGGCTCCTTTTTGTGGCGAAGATGAGGAGGAGGAGGAGGAGGAGGAGGAGGGGACAAAATCGCAGCCCCTCTGTGCGTGCGCTGCCAAAAACCACAGTGCAGGCCTCCAGAGTAAGCTCTTTCTAGGAAACACAGCTCCTTGAATAGCCCATCGGGGGGCCGTTTTAGGTCAGAAGCGGGAATGGTGCAGAAATGCATCCAGAATTCTTGATCAACAGAGCTGGGGGAGTCTTGCTTGGCAGTTTGGGGAAAAGGAGCTACTCATATTTCTCTTGTGGTAGAGTAAGGCACAGTTATGATAAATTTCACAACTTCCTCAAGGTTTTCCCCCAAAGATTTCAGTACCCTTACTTTCTAATTTCTGCCAAAAGCCATCATGTTAAATCAAATACAGAGGGATAAAATATTCTCAGATTACTGTACAGTCACTAGCAGCCTCCTCTGACATAGGATGGCATTATACCATCGTGCCTTTTCTGTTAACCACTACAGTGTCTTCATTGTTTCTACAACAGCAGAGATAGGAGGCACCTTTGTTTTTGTTTTCCAACCTCTAAGTGTCCCAGATCGCTCCTGGACGTCACTCTTACGCCCACTGTGTAACAAAAACATGCCGATCCAGATGCCCGTGAATGGTTCCCACAGTCCTCAATGACACCGGTTGAACTCTGATTTCTGTGAAAAGGCCGCTTAGTATCTATAACAGACGTGCACCTCACAAGATATACCCCGTAAAAATGGAAAAGCTGACCACATTGTGTAACAGGTGTTACATAAATTTCACGTGCCTGCATGGGAAGACCTCCACCCCGAACCACACATGGACAGAAACGGAGGGAGGCAATGACAAGAGGGGATGCACACATGAAAATATGGAAATTACTCTCACAGTAGCTGATTGAAAGACTTGATGTTGCCACTAGTGCAGAGAAAATAATGATAGATAAGGGAGTTTATAGAAGTGATGGTGCATGCTTTTAATAAAGAGGTGAATTTATTGGGCTTAGGCAAAGAGCTGAAGGTGGCTTGCATCTTGCAAGTTTCAGTATTTAGTTAATTTTCTCATTTATGTGTCATACAATAAAGGATTGACCCTGCTTAATGTTAAGATTTCACAAATTTAAGAGATGGTCGAGTTAAAGTCAGCTTTGTTCAAATCCGTCTGAAAAAATACATCACTGCTGTTAAAACTGACCAATCAGATTAGCTTCCCTAAAACTAGTCGTCTGGCTGGCCAGCTGAAAGATGATGTCACAACCGAGCCATCCCTCCATGTGAACCTGGCCAGCTGTTTGTGATTGTGGGAAAGGCTTTCAAGGACATTATGTAAACCCAAAGATGACTGGATTGGATTTGATGTGAAACCGGAGGAGCTCAGCATGTCTGAGGGTCTGTCTGCTCGAGCTCCCCCCACCCAGAGGCCTCAGAGGCTGATAACGCGTCAGTAGCAAAACATTGTTGGTTTAAGGTATTTCCAGTAGCTCAAGGTCAGTTATGCAACTGTAGTGCAAAGTGACAGTCAGGTATGTTTTCTATCAGGCCTGCAGCTGCTTTATGTTGAGCCTGTTAAATCTTTAGTTATTGCAGTTGGAGTTGTGTGCACCAATGATGCATTCATGAGTTGTCAACTTTATCAAAACCTGCCACTGTCTACCATTTTGTTGTGGTGAGATTTCTTTTTGTAAGCTAAGCACTAAATTACATTTACGTAGTATTGTGTAGAAAACTCAAACTTTGCTTTTTACATTATGCAATATTTACATTATCAGTCAATTTTGACCCTCAGGAGAATTGAAACCACACGCTCCATGTTTATCTCCTCATCTGTCTGTACTTTAGGTAACTGGGGAGGAATATGTTCACAGCAGACCACCCTGCATAATGGCCAGACCTCCACCCTAAACACAGGTCTGATCACGATTCAGAACTACGGACAGTTCCTGCCTCCTCGACACGTCCAGCTGACCTTCGCCCATGAAATTGGCCACAGCCTGGGATCTCCGGTCAGTCGCCACCACCGTGTTTAGAAAATACCAAAAACATCTGTCTGATGCTAAATGAAGAGGTGGGAGGGTCTTTAGAATTGTGTCCTTTACATGAATGTTGCCTGGAGCTGCAAAAGCTTTTATCACAGCAGACATTTAAATCTTCAAAAGCAGGATATTCACAGGCATTATTAAAAACCTTACTTACTGCATGGCTGCATTGGAGGATCCTGACTGGTTTACTAGGCGCTCAGATTGATTGTTAATGTTTTTAGTTGGACCTGTGATTTTTTTTTTTTGCCGTAACACTTTTTGAGGGTCTGCTCTATAGAAGTCTAGTAGGTGCAAATCTAATAAAAATGACTTCCTCAAACACAGATCACAGCTCAGTGAAGTATTTCAGATCTCTATTAAACTAAGCAGCTTTTTCCTGAACACTTGGTTGTCCCAGCAACGGAATCACTTTCTAGTCGAGCAAAAACACTGTAATACTTGGCCATGTATTTCATCATCTCAGTATGATATTGCAGCAATTTCTAAGGGGAATTTTAAAGAATTTTAGAGAAACTAAGAATTTTAAATCAAGGCGCATTTAAAAGTTGAAAATCGATGCTTTTAACTTTGCAATGACAAAGTTAGATTGTTGATCACTGAATCCATTATTCCACCCTCGAGCGGTACCGATGATCATTCAGCATGACAAATCTCTGCCAGTCAAAATTTGGACTTACTCCACATATTCTCATTGGGCATACATGGCTGTTTGCACTACACCAGAACAAACGGTCTGTGAATGATTCACTTAGGTGGACATTAGTGACCGTGGCTTTTATTGACTCGCTTGTTTTTTAGACTTTCTTGGCTCGGCCTCACTTGATGATCAGAATCAAGAGAGGAGGATCTGTGGTTTCTCGCCCACTCTCACCCACTCTCTGTTTATTTAAGTACTTTTGTTTACTTAACTACAATTTCGAGCCACTTCAAGTTTACTACTGCACTGTTACCACTTGCTCAGAAAGTAGGCTACACTTTATGTTACTAATATATAATTAGCTTTAAAATGTGTGCACTGAAGCATTTTTGATGTGCGTGCCTTTATAAAGAACAAGACCTGTTCGAGTCCCCTTGTCACTTCTAGATGCATCTTTGTGTTTGCATCAAAGTTTCCACAAAGCATTATTTATTCTTTAATTTTTTAACATTTTTGGCCTATTTGCAAAAATCGTAAAGCTGAATACTTTTTACATTGTAAAAAGTGCTGGGATCCACCCCCTCAATAATATCACACCATGTGGTGTATACATAGAAACACATGCATGGCTCTCTGTGTGTGACGGCTGCTAACACCTGCGACCTTTCTCCCACTGCCCAAAATGCCAGCAGTGCTCCTTTGAGTCTCTCCTCACCCCGTCCTCTGTTATTCACACTTCTACAGACTTCAGAAGCGTTCCTGGGCAGATTAGTTCTGCTTTGTCAGACTCTGCAGGTTTCTATAAATTAAAATACCGTTAGTCACCCTGCTCCGGCCTGCTGTCCTGGCACCTGTGATGGGCATGCCTCAATGTTTTCATAATAACAAGCCGCAACATCAGATTTAAAGACAACTTGGATATGGGATGTTTATGACTGGTAGGCTAGTCATGTCATGACTGATAGCATGTTAAACCACTACAGGTGTTAAGGAAGTAAACAAGAAAGGCAGGAAATCTGCAAATTGACAATACAGACATTTTCATTTTGTTGTTTTTGTGGCTGCAGCTGTAAAAGCTGTACAATGGAAAGTGGTTTAGTCAAAAGTCTGCAGACTTTTGAGCTGAGATACCACACGGTATTGAGAAAAACATAGATATTATATATACAAATGGAATTATTTTAAGATTGCCATATAGCTGATGAAGGTCTGCTGAGACCCAAATGTTGTTTCATACAATAAATATTTCAGTAGAAAGCAAGACAATGTGTGAGAGTTCCTTTTAATGAGCGGAACCACAAAATGGCTGAAGTGATTACATCAAAAAGATAATTCAACACTTAGATACCTTCATAAAGGATATCCTGTTTATCTAAGTGAGAAAATATATGTTTGTAGACTAGTTTCTGTTAAACCTTTGAAAAGCGGGGCAAAATTGATATTGAGCAAAAGTTTTTGAAGCTACTGGGATCACTCCGGATTTGAAAAGAGGAATAATTTTAGCAACTTTCATACTTTCGTGGACAACTCCATTTTCCTCTTAATTTAATAAGTTTTACGTATAGAGAAGCGAGCTCCAGATGATGCTTCACAACACAAGCATGTGTTCAGACTGAAGCAGTGAGAGCTCTCTGTACTGACCTCGGTGTCCCACATGTGGAACATAACATTCCTCTGCTGTTTCAGGGCCATCAGATTCAAGGGAAATCGTTTAGCTGCATAAAGAATACATTTGCCATTTGAAAATATAACAAAGATAACTCGCACCATCTTCCACTGAAGACACATGATCTGTACCAATATCAACAATAAAAGGACATGATCTCCCCATCTGGGAGTAAGATGGAAACAAATGCTTTCCGCTTGGTTTGATTCTTTGTATTCCCGTGCTGTTTTCTGACCTAGAAAAACATTTCATTTCAAAGTCATTTCCTGGTATTTTGTCCTTGGTTCAGCATGATGAAGGCTCAAACTGTGGGAACCTCGGCTCCACTGGTGGTCAAGGCAGGTACCTGATGTTTCCTCACGCCACAGATGAGGTGCGAGAAAACAACGATAAGTTGTCGCCTTGCAGCATCAAACATATCAGCAAGACCCTGAATCTGAAGAAAGATGACTGCTTTGTGGGTGAGAGACAAAGAAAATCAGTGTATATCTGCATGTTGCTATGTAGAGTCAAGGAAAACATTTACACTGTAGTCAATTATTTTGTTTTATTTTATTTTTTTCAACTTTCAGGGTATGTGTATATACTTACTTGTGAGTGTTTACCTCCGCGTCTGTTCTTTTTGGTCAGTCAGTGATGAGCCCATCTGTGGAAACAGGATCGTGGAGGACAATGAGGAATGTGATGTCGGTCACAATGATACAGACCTCTGCTGCTTCAGCGCCAAACAGCCTGTTGGAGTTCAGTGTCGCCTCAAACCTGGTAAAGCCTGCAGGTATTTAAACAGACATATACACTGAGTTTTTGGATGAGATACTGCATGCTAATCTCGCGATCCCAGACAATCGGAGTTAAGCAAAGCGTCTAGAGACTGACTTGTGAGTCTAACTGCTTACAGACTTTTTGTCTCGCCCCTTGGAGGACCGGAGGTCCAGTGGTGGATTGACGAGACATAGGGATTGCTTTTTGCTAAGTCTATGTGTGTTTTAAACCAATCCCATCAACTTGGACAGGTCAGGTGGAAAATGTTAAATTTTTTAACCAATCAAATCATATTAGGCTGGTCAGGTGAGAAATTTTAAAAGTTTTTCTGTTGGGAACTGTTCATGTTCTTCGCCGGTCATATCGCGTTGGCTGGGTGCAGTCTCTAACTGTGTTGAGCAGGTGCAGCCTATTTTTACATTGGCAGAATGGAGGCTGGATATCGATGGATTAATTTATGTAGCTTTATACCTGCAAACAGCTCTATAGCTCGATCTTGTAGTTGATTTGTTCACTAAAATGCAATGCTGGTAACACAGCTGTTTCTAATCCACCAATTAGACAAGAGAATAGAAGATTCAGCCAGATTAGACCAGAGTAGCTCTGCTCAAAACTCCTCCTGCTCAAAAATCTTCCCTTAACATTAAAAAACAAAAAAAGGAATTTAAAAAAAAATCTGCATCGTATGCATGCTAGGCCGGTGGTTGGCAGTGTAACATTGTAATGACATACCATAGGAGCTGCTAGATTTGTTTACTTCCTGTTGTTGCTAAATGTATCTTTACCATAACCAGAGCCAAAAATTAAAGAAATTTGGCCGAAGTTTTAATTCTTAAATTATGCTACAAACACTTGAATTCACCTCCATAGACTGTTGACATATTGCTTTGGGTGCACTGTGGAGTTTTTAATCAGAGTTTGGTAGTGGCTGTTGAGAAATCTATTGATTTGAGCTCGCATTAGCATTAGCTTAGTGGCTTAGTCGCTTTCACAGGCTTTTGGTATTGCCAGTTTACACACTCAGTGTTGTGTCACATGTTGTTTCCCTGTCGTGATCAGGTGGGTCTGATGGGGAAACAGAGTTTGACACAATGCCAGGGGTTCTGGGGGCAAGACATGTCTGACACTAGCCCTTTTTTCTAACATTAGCATGATGTTGGCATTGTTTTTAGTTTAGTTCTTCACTTCCATCATCTTAAATTTAGTGGCACACCACATTCATCGAACTTCTCTAATGTGAGTCTTTGTTTTGTTTATATGCGGGCTTCATGTCCATCATTGTCATTTCCTTGCTTTGATTTTTTTCATCCATCAGTCCGAGTCAGGGCCTGTGCTGCGCTCAGGACTGTGGGTTCAAGCCGGCAGGTCAGATCTGTGATGAGGAGACAGACTGTCAGAGAGCGAGTGTGTGTTCAGGCCGCTCCCCGCTCTGCCCCGAGCCAGGCGCCAAGGAAAACCTGACAGTCTGCAGTCAGGGCACACGAGTCTGCCTGAATGGGGTGAGGTGGACACACTCACAACATCTCTGACTCATCATGGTTCAGCTACAGCTATTGCTCAACAAGTGACCCACTTTATTTTTAAGCAAACGCACCTTTAGAACACAGCATCAGTGATAAAAGGTTTGATGGTAAATGAACTGACCACTCAAAGCACTTTAAACACATTCACACACATTCATCTTCTAATGGTAGCGGCATCCATAAACAGAGGCGAACTCATCAGAAACAAACAGCTGCTGACCTAATCCATGTTACCATGAGACAACTGTGTGTGACTCCAAAGAATTTTCATCTTGACCAAATTTCGTGCATCATTAAACGTCTTCTGTTGATAAACTGTCGTCTGAGCAGGAAGGAGATGGAATTTGTTCCAGCTGTGAGCATTGCTTCATCATATGTGGGGGATATATTGCTCTCCAGAGGTGCTAAGTGTTTTTACTCCTGACAACTTGATCCAGAACATGACGTCTTTTAACTGAAAAATACTTTTTAGGGGTTTGAATGTCCAAGAAAAGGGATCCAGACATTAAGTTTTAGTGTCTGTGTTGTATTGGACCATAAACTATCTCAACTGACTCACATTGTTTACTTCACTTGAAGTTAAAATCGTGCTCAAACGTGAATGAACAGAAAACAGGACCTCTGACTCATCAGCACAAACAAACTGAATCAAAATTTAAATTAGTTTAGTTCTTTGGAACACTTTTTAAGAAAATAAGATGATTAAAACCGCATTTGGGAAGAAAACTTTTGCAAAGCGTGGGCTAGATTCGTGCAGAATGTGTTCCCAGGACATTTTATCTGTTTAACGTCCAACACCATGGTGTGCACAGGTGATTGCATACTGCCAGTGATTGGAAAAGGAGTGCCTATTTTCCCTGCCTGTCCATTGGAAATTAGTGTATGCTCTGATGAAGGTCTAGACTGAAAGCTTGCTCTTAATAAAGAGAAACACTGCAAGACCTAAGGGTGCAGAAATCTCCTCTCTAAAGTCTATTTAACATCTAAAACTTCACACTAGGCTGAAAAACAGTGTTTCAAGGCTGTTTCATCTCTGTGTGTATATGGTTAGACCACGCTTTGTTAAACATGTATATTTATTGTATTATTACATTTTTACCACCATTTATTACATTCATTGGTTTTCATTCATTTTCATGTGGTATGAAAATCTTTCAGCAGTTTTTAATCTTGGCTGAGTTTTGTAAAGCACAATATTATATTATTGTCTCACGATAATGCAGTTTATCAAGTAGTGCTCTGTAAAACATAACTGACAAGTCTCAAGAGCTTGTTAACAGACTTTCATATAATCCAGAAATGAATGGAAAGGAACGGTTTCCTGAAAATAGACACACACACACAAAAAAAATCGATGTTTTTAGTAACTTTATCTAGTCTTAGTTAAACTTTGACCTACAGATGCACAATATTGGATATTGGCCGATATCTATATATATCTATATTTGTGATATATGCCGACATTTCTAAACTCATTCAAGTTGATGCCAATACCAATACATACATACGTTTTGTTTTGTCTTTTTCCGTTGTAAAGAACACCAAGTCTCTCCTGTACTAGAATTACCTGTTGTTCTTATTGTGACAGTCTATTTGTTTTTTAAAGACATAAAACAAGACAAGCAACATTTGATTCTACCATAAATGATAGACAGAAAAAATACATAGATATAAAAAAAAGTGCTCTTGTACTTATGGAGCTTGTACTTTCAAAGTGAAATAAAATATCCTAATTAAACAACAGGTTTGCAGAGTGACAGAGTGAACAAGCATATTTACAGCCGATATATCGGCCATACATATTGGCAAAATTTTCATATCTGCTGATACCGATAATTAACTTTATAAGCTATTATCTGCCAGTACCAATATCATGCTGATAACATTGTGCATCTGTGCTTCAACCTTTTCCCAAGGTTTATTATTATGCCCAGCATTATTTAGAACCAGGAATGTTTAAACATAACAAACAGTTTATTGGTTGTCATTACAACAGGTGTATCCTACCACCAACTGTTAGCATATTACATAACTGTTTTTTATAATATGGTTCTCTCTGCAGGTGTGTTCTGAGTCTGTGTGTTTGAAGCACAGCCTGCAGCAGTGTGACTGTCCCGGAGACTCCATGAAAGAGAAATGCCACATGTGCTGCCAGCAGCCTGGTAACTATGGGTCCATGTGTCCTTTACATCCAAGGAATGTGTTTACATTTTGTGTCTCTATACGTCAGCCTGTATCTGTTTGTAGTGAGGTTACCTCCGTACATTGTTGTTTTCCGTCAGACAGCCTGTAAAAGTACCACAAGAGATGCTGTCTTACACAATGATCTTTGTACAAAAACAACAGGTGGAGCTCTGAGTATCACATTTTCCCAGAAATGTGAGTTACAGCTTAGAAATTCAGTATCTGTGTTTCAATTGTATATATGCACAGTGACTTTAAGTAAGGTAAGTAAATTATATGTATTATGGTTTACTTTGATTACATTTTCTCTGTGTTAATGGCAGATAAGCCTGAAACGTGTGCTAGCACCACTTCCTCTGTGCTGAGTCGTTACTTCCAGAGAAAGACGTTGCCATTGGTGGGCGGGGCTCCATGCGCAGGAAACCAGGGATACTGCGACAAGTTCCAAGTGTGTCGTCTGCTGGATGCAGACGGCCCCATTGCAAGACTGAAAAACTCCTTCCTCAATCTGGATGACTTTGATGACATAGCAGAGTGGATGAAGGTGAGGGTTGATATAAATAATTCAAGTTTCTACTGTAGACCACAAAGGACAAACCGAACACTGACTCTGAAAGGGTGCTTTTTGCATTTTTTGCAAGTTTTTATGTCTCTGTAGGTTCTCCTATGCACTTGGTAGGGGAGGGTGAGCAAAGGGATATTCAGTCAAGCACAATATTTAATCTCACCACTAGATGTCACTCAATATTACACACCGGACCTTTAAGATAAAAATGTACCACATGACAGTTTGAGAAATCCAACGT
>JAQFJA010000021.1:18047474-18059169 GCA_029874485.1 Naso brachycentron
CGCAATAAATCGAAGCAGAAAAGTGCAATATTCCCTCTCAGATTACGGCCGGTGCGTCCTGTTGCGCGCAGAGCGCTGTTATCTGAACCACCTTGAACTGTCCGCGTCTTAAATAGCACCTCTGACAAGCCATTGGCTGCTGGCACCCGGGCGGGGAATGGAAAATATGTGTTAAGTAAATCATTAGACCGCTTTATGAGACTGTTTAGTGGTATAGTTTTTCATTAAAACCAGCAGAATGTGTCATCAATGCTCCTGTCGTCGTTAATGCGTGTTACCAAAACACAATTCTCCCAACATGAGGAACGAATTACAGTCTTATTACATGTTGGACTGGCTGCTGACTTGCTTTCCTGTGTTTTTGTTTGTTTAATTAAGTGGTTTATATGCCGAATAATTAATTTATTATCTGATAATTGTATAACTAGTCTATAATTAATTGTTTCGATTACAACTAATGACGTGCAAAGAGTACACAGTGCGCACAAGTCTGCATGTTAACTTTGATTGCCTCCTTCAAGTGCCTGCCAAACAAAACTGTGCTAATATCGATAAAACTTACTGTGTAACAAATTTCAGTAAAACATACAATGTGCTTCATAAACCATAAAAAACACTAAAAATAATTCACAAATTATTAAAAATCAAGCAGAAAACTAATTAAAGCAATGTTTTAGTGTAAAAATACTACTAATAATAGTAAAGGTTTCAATGAAAAAAACAAGTTGCAAGAGATGAGTTTTAAATTTCCTTTTATTTGTTGCTTTGTCTGTATGAAATAAAGTTTAGGATGTGTGAATGAGCGCTGGAGCCAGAGGAACCAGGTTCATCATCCTGTACAAACTAGGGCTGCAACTAACGATTACTTTCATAATCGATTAATCTGCTGATTATTTTTACAATTAATCGATTAATTGTTTATTCCATGAAATGTCAAAAAGGTGTGAAAAACGCTCATCTCAAGTTCCCATTGCCCAGTGTGACGTTTTCAAATTGCTTATTTTGTCCAAACACCAGCCCAAAACACAATGACTCCATTTTCATTATCATGGATGATACAAAAAAGCAGCAAATCATCACATTTAAGAGGCTAAACTGGCAATTCTTTTTTACTTATTTATTTTTAAAATGACTGAAACGATTCATCAATTATCAAAATAGTTGTCAAATTTTCAATCAATTGATTAATCGATAATTCAATTAATCGTTGCAGCTCTAATACAGACATCATGTCAGAGGCAAAGAGATCAAAAAGATCATTAAGGAAGCTAAGAAGAGATTAAGACCAACCAAGAGGCAAAAGATAAGAGTAAATCTTGGACCTGCTTTTAGTTTTTGGCAAGAGTTTCACAAAATTAAAGGCTGCAGGAGTAATGCTGAGATGAACTTCTTGTTTAGGCCTATAGGCATGACTGGGATGTCTGCTAATTTATGCCTTGTGTCATGTCACCTGCTTGATGGTTGGGTTTATTTACAAAGTTTTTTACTCAGTGGTGTCCGATCATAAGTAATGTAATTTGAACAAATTCTCATGTGCAGCTGTTGATCTTTACGAGTGTGAAAGTGGTGTTAAGTGATTTGCACAAAGAAATTGTGTGAGCGTCAAATTACAAAAAAATGGCAAGCTTGCAAATATCGTGTCCTAACATTCCCACCACTCTTTTTTACAGGTCATTAAAGAAATATCCACTCCTTTGTCAAACTCATTATAAACCCTGAGATAAATACAAGCTCGAAATTGATGCAGATACCATCTTTTTGCTATTCCACACATTCTAATTCATTTTTCCAAATCTGCTGCCTACATTACCCACAATGCAACTTGTGCTGACAGTTCAATCTGAGATAAGGTGTGTTACAAGCAACCAATGTAGCCTGGAAATGATAACCAAAACCAGATGTTAAGTGCTGGCTGCTCTTCAGCCTAGCACGCTGACTCAAGTGACATCACTTGAATCAGTTTATCAGACTTTATCTGGCTCCTTCTGGATCAACAAAAGACTTTACAAAACTTTTCCTCAAACATGCAGCAGCAATTCTGAAAGCCAGTAAACAGACTCTGTGTTGTACTTCCCCTTTAAGAACTTAAGTTGAATTAAATGTTACTTTACACTTTCAAAAAGGTTTACTTCTTTATTTTAGTTTTAAAACTTTTTTTAATTTAAATTTTGAATGTTATTTATTTATTATGATGTTAGAGAAAAATATTTCATTATCATTAGGGGTTCCTTTTTAGGGTTTTATAGAACATATAAGTCATATATTTTGAACATAGAAGATATTTTGTGAATATATAAAATACTTATAGCAGACCTTTCATTCATTTGCTAAATATGTCAAGAAATATCTAATAACAGCAAATGACATTTCTTACTACTTATTAGTATCGTATTAATTATTAGGCCTACCTACTTCAATCAGGTTCCAGTTCTCAGATGCTCTGTATAGAAACATCTTGGCAGACACAAGCAACAGACGAATCACGCATCTGCAACATTTGGACAATGTGTTTCACAGTTTGCAATCAGCAAAGCTCTGTAATGAAACTTGCGTTCACAGACTGCTGTTACTGCCAGTTTTTTAGTTTGCTTCACTTCACAACTTTGACCTCCTCCATACAGCATTTCACCCACTAACTGGGTTAAAATGCTGTTACATGCCAGCTGCACTCAGGCAGGAGTAGTTGGCCTCACAGCAGTTGATTTGTTGCCTAAAACTCTGAGAAGAGATGCCAAAATAAACTGGGCAGGGGACCGATGAGGTGATTACAAGCTCATTGCTCTGAAGGTCACAGTAAAAGTTCTCAGGCATTGTAACATTTGTTACAACAAACCACTGACATGGTGACAAGTTATCACTTTAGTATATCCAGAATTACAAAAGTTTTTTAATGGAAACTATCATTTTCTATAACAACCAACTTTTAAGCCAAATTCAAGCAATCTGTTCACCGGAACTATGAACAGATTGTTATCTGAGGCTACTTTTCCCTCCGAAAAGGGCTGACATGATATCAGATTTACACTGTATGATCACTGTGCCATAAAGAAATCGTGATGCGGGCATTCAAATATATCTTTAACCTTGCTGACTGTGTTATGGTTTATGAAATATACTCTAAGTATGAGTTATGGGAATTTGAAAGAGCGAGTGTGTAATCATAACTGGACAAAAACATACAAAAAAACAATTACCCTTAAATTTTTCCATTTTTTCACAGGTGGCAACCAGCGTTAAGGTGAAAAATATCTTGCATCATGCTGTGATCTCCCTCTGCCTTGTTTGAATCAGCTGCCCACTTCATCAGTCAGGTGTGAAAGGGAGCATCCTCCACTTGTGCTGCCACCATGTCCTCAAGGACCTCCTTGGGTGAGCCCTTGAGACGAAGGTAGAAGAAAGACGTCATGGAGCCCATTTTCTAAGACAGTGCTGAAGTTATTAACTGCAAACGCTAAGCATGATCACTCAAATTTGACCTGCACACGCACACAGCGAGAGCTGTGTAACACTTCTCTTTCTATCGTAGGTCACAAACTTATCAATCACCCCTCTTATGTAGCACCAAGATTGGAAAGAATAGAAACAATACATGTTTTTCAATTATGGCACTGACGATAACAGAACTGTTAGAACCAGGATTTTCCTCCACTCTTGTACATAACACTTGTTTATTATTACAAGACATTAAAAATGCATGATATGGGATGTTTAAATAAGTTGCTCTGCTACTCTTGCACTCCCACAGCAGAGCAGCTGGATTCATGTGCTGTTTCTCCTCTGTGGACATGACAAAATCTTCATCTAAAAGCAGTGACCACATTTGTTTTCGCTCCACTAATGCTGCAGTTCAGATCCTTTTCTCTTTGTCTCTGCAAGGGGAAAAGACTCAGTGGTGGTGACAAAGAGGTGATGAAGAGCAGAGTGACTCAGTCGCCAGATCCCCACAGCAGAGATTTGTTGGTGCCAGCATAGAGAGCCATAAAAGATTCCTTTACAAAGTTTTGAGACAGTGAAATGTCTCAGATATATTGTAATTCCAGGACTTGTTTACTGTGATTATTTCTAGGAATTGCACACGATCACGTGTTGCACATGTCCAGATTAACTAATACAACTCCCCTACAGTGAGTTTTTGATCCCCCAAAAATCTGTCTATGAGCAAAATATTGCGTGCAAGTAAATCTTTTTTTCATGTATTTTACACAGCTGTTTCTTATTAAAAGGCTCATTTGAATCCAAGTGAAACATGTAAACGCACTGGAGCACATATTTCTTGATTTATTCAATGATGGACTGAAAAGATTGTGTGAAGCAGTATAGATGTTGGAGGCTGACAGGCTACCGAGCAGGACTTAAAAGTCATCTTTGTAGCTTCAACAACTCTTGTTCACTAACAACACAGAGTCATGAGGGAATGTTTCCACAGGGAGCAAAGTAAGAGGGAAAAGACGGATACTGACAAATTATCTGTTGTCTAATATCGTGGCCATGGCAACCAATTTGCTAAGATTGTATGTTATAACTAAACTGTCACAGCTGATCTTAGAGCAATTTAATAATACAATTTATTAATAATTATAATTTATTTATTTATTAATACAATTTGACACTTGCTTTGTGTTGTCAGAGAAAGTTAATGTTGCACCAGTTGTCAGCTGTTGCGTGGTGCATGTTTAATTGAAAGCTTTTTGCTGATTTGTAATTGTGATATTTCATGAATATTTTCAGACACTGAGTTTTTAGACTTTACTTTTTTAAGAGAAACTCATCTTCATAAGTAAGCTACTGAATACAAGAAAAAACAATGGATCTACAAGAAAGTCGCCATACTGAAATAAACTGATAATGAAAATCACTGAATGCTGATTGAATAGTCAGTAAGAGACTGGTTGGAGTTAAATGTAGGTCATTACCATTTAAATGATGAGAGGAAAACTGTTCCTATGCATCATTTCTTCCCCAGTTTTGAAAAGATTTGGGGAAACAAATGAGCATTTTTCTTTGGATGACGGAATGTCTTTTGAGGATCTCGTCAATTTTCCACTTAATTAACTTCATCCAGATCCAAACTGTTGCTCAGAGCTTTTCAAAGCTGAGTGGGGGTCTCCTTCACAGAGACTAATCCACCAATTCAAGGAATCAGTGATACAACATATTTTTTTCGGTCATATGTGGATTGGTTCCATATTACATAATGTGTTTTGAATTTTTCTAACAAAGCTGGCTTAGTGATAACCAGTTATAATCCTGTGCTAATAAAACATGCTAGATGTGGCCTGTAAGTGGCTTCAGATGTTTGCTGATCTACAATGACCTTTGTGTTTGACGGGAATGGCTGTTAGCACATATACAAGTGGTAAAGCAGAGGAAGTTCAGGATTACAATATCAATAACAACCCACTTAAAGACACTCTGTGTGACCGCTCATAGCACTGTAAAGCAATGTAATGAGGTGCTGCCAACCTATATAACCTATATTAGTGGAATACATGAGTATGTAAACAAGGCTGCATAGGCAGCACATCAGCAGAGCAGCAGCATATCTATTACTATTGTAGTAAAACAGTGATCAAGTTGTTTTTAAATCAGATGCATTTAAGTGCAAAAATCAAAGGTAGGTCACCAGTGTTCTGGCATAAAACCCAGCACACAATTGTTGGAGTAAAATTAATGCAAATGAAACATGAGCAATTACGCAGCCTGTATGAGCCACTAAATTGATTAAGATTAATATTTATCTGTTCCATTAGTTGTGTGTAATGTTGTCGATTGATAAATATGAATGAAATGGAGAATGCTGTCTTTACTTGCCAACTGGAAGTCAGGTGCCAGCAGCCGACATCAGGGCATCTGATGTCGGCTTCTATAATCTGCAGATACCACGAGCTGTGGTTGACTCACCTTGAGCCGCTGCGTTAGCCTCCTGCAGTGTCACATGAACTCACCTCCCATAGGTAAACAATGCTACAGGTGCTACAGTGAACAGTGAGGCTAAAAACGTGACGTTTTTCAAAACAACTTCTCATGTCAAGGCTTCAGGACACTTGGATTTCTTCGGACTAGCAATATGGAGGCATGTCATGCTTCTTTTATGTATTTTTTTAGATGTCTGAAAACTGGTCACCATTCACTTCAGTTGTTTAGGAGATAACGTCAACACCTTTTTCCTGTGAAACTCCAGCAGTGTTTTGTAAACTAAAGTACTTTACCTGACCTTTTAATCAGCACAAGGGCGAGTAGAAAATAACAGTATTTTCATTTTCGGGTGTACTATCCCTTTAAATTTAGACAATCAGCCACTGTTTTGTTTGCACTTTATTTAAGCATTATGACGTTAAACATTTTATCTGTATTCTCATACTGGACTGAAACTAGCTAGCTAAGGGACTGTGTGACATCAGTATCAACAAATGCCCCCAAAATTGGAAAGAGGTCATGAATTTGGGGATTTGTGCAGATGTGGATGCTAAAACTTTTGTTTGCACTTCAGACAAAGTTTGTCAGGCTCAGTTCAACACCAGCCCAAGCTGTAAATTGTGCTTAGACTGGATCTCCTGCTTTTGTTAGCATGTTACTATGGTAGCATAATCTCCCAAGTCTTTGATAATCAGTTGTGTATGGTTAAAGTGACATGTACCAAATCAAATCATCCCTCTGAGTTACAGTATTTTACACTAGAACATTGTCAATCCTAGAACAATAACACCAATGTGCCAAGAGTTCAAACTATGGCCCTATTTAAAATGAGAATGCTGAAAAGGCATGTTTGTCAAGAAACAGACTTTGGCAATGTCCTATGAAGAAATCTATGCATTCAGCATGTTTCTCAGAACCTAAATGTACATTCTGTACAATACTTTTTGTTCTGTTGAGAAATCTTGGGTGTAAATAATAATGTGACTGTTAACAATAAAAACTCTACAGGATGGCTTTAGTTCTGGTTATTAGTGCCAAGCTGCTCAGTGTGTTTTTCTAATATGTGATTTCATATGTGGTGTTTGTTTAAAAAACTGCGTATCACATTTCAGAATAGGGCCTGTTTATAACTCGAAGCAGAAGCTGGAATCCTGCCTGTCTTTCCCCTCAGAGAAATTCATCCTATTCAGTTTAAGTCATGTGAAGACTCACAAGGGTGCAAAAAAAACCAAACTGTTAACACTGCTGTTAGCGCCGTATTAATGCGCATACAGCTTGTATTTATACTGTGATTACCACAAGACATAAGGGATAACCATTCAGACATTTAATAGAGTTATTCCTGTAGTAATGATCATGCAATAAATCTTTTTTATTACCAACATGTGTTTTTCTGCACATAATATTTTGCACGTTTTTTATTTCTCCATATTTTTGTTTGTGAGAAGATTTGTGTCTTTGTCAGCCTGAATCAAGAAACTGTCAGCCTATGAATGCATTGTTGGCTCCGTCCAAGCAATCAGCTGTCATCACTGACATTTAAATATGTTCTCACCAAATTTAAAATCAGTGAGCTGCTACCAGACAGATGTTTTCCATCTCATTAATCATAAAGAAGATGTTAAAGTTCTAGGCCATGTTTATGTAGGTTAAATGCAGTGTTTCGCATTCATGAGCAAGTGAATCAGTTAGTTGAATCTTGAAAAGGAAACGCCTGCAAGGAGTTTTGTTTTTGGTGCTAAACCAACCTCAAATTATTCTAACATTAAATTCCATAAAAGTCAAATGCAGTGCTTAATCAGATCTACAAAAAACAACTTTTCTCCATTGCAGATCCAGTCTTTGGATGATTTGATTGCTTCATTGTCCTCTAAAAGCAATGTGAGCAGTCAGACATATTCAGATATGTGATTTATCTCTTTATTAAACCATCCTGGGCTCTTTATTCATACAGTGCACTGCATTTCAGTTCATAAAAGTAAATGCACTGAACAGCTGGCATGGAGACTAATTTGATCAATCTGTCCAAAGCCTCGTGCATAAAATCACAAAATGTTTCATTTATAAAAATATAGATGACAACAGAAGCCTGCCAAAATATATTACAGCTTCATATACAAATATATAAATGTACATTTAATAAATACAGTGTGAAGTATTCTTGAGATGTATTATGGCTATCATGTGGGCCAGTAATCAGAAATTACCAAGGCTTGCATGTTTGACCTTTCAAAATAAGGGCATGGCGTCAACTGAGCTCAGTCAATGAGGTAAACAGTTGCAGGTGGGATGCTTTTGACCCAATTATTAAGTAATTAAGGAGCACATAGCCATCACTGAAACATTTAAAAAGTGACCTCAGCTTAATTTTGTTAAAAAACAGATCAGATTTTAAAAAATGCGTATCCCTGTTGGGCTGCAACCTCAATGACTGCATCTATCTAAATCCCTGAAGGGCACAGAAAGTCTTTTAAAGTGACCAGTGACACAAAAGCCAAAATGCAATCAAAGAACAAGCAAGGCTTCAAGAGATCAAATATTAACACATAACTCATGTTCCAAAAAATATATGTGTAATAGCGATTAAAAAAGGTATTTACAAAGAGCACTGTGATTCTCTGTTCAGTAGATAGTAAATACTTCTTTGGTCCCTGTTGATCGCTTGCAATTAGGTGTTAGCTAAAGGGCCAATATGATCATTTTGCATATATAAAAGTACAAAAAAATGTGTGCCTAAATTATGCCTTTCACCCTGAAGTATTTATACATTTAAAATAATCCAAGTTCACACAGGCAAATAAAACACACATTAAAATAAGTAAAAACAGTAAATATAGGCTACAAAAACAAATGATTACAAGGATATGCAGCAAAGAGCTTCTGCAAGTGTAGATTTGTAAAATGTGAGCAAAAAACCATCATGAAGAAACTTGTAACTTGTTACAGCAGCAGAATTTGCTGAGAGACAGGAGAGAGTTTAGAGCAGACTGATTTCCAGCACTGCAGATGAGGTTGCGTTGGTTGCACTGGGAGTTGAAGCCACAAGGCACAACAGGAAGAAAGTAAGAAAATGCATTGGGGTGTATGTCCAGTTACTTGCAGAGGCTTTCCCAGTGTTGTGCTGTGTGTGTTGTTTATCTTTGGCTGTATGCACATACGTTTGATGTGCATGGGGAGGTGCGTTCAAGTGCAACTTCAAGCATTGTTCTGCCCAAAAAGACTGCCCTGCATTTTCAGCCTGTGCATCCTGGAAACAAGAAAAGACAAAATGAAGAGGAGTGCTTCTAATTATACTGTACATAAGAAGGCTTACAGTCTCTTTAGCAAACAAATGTAAAATGAAAATGAAAAATTAGTTGTTTAATGAATGGTTCTAAAATATATGCAACAAATGACTAGAAATAACCACAAGAAAATGTAGAGCTATGCACTCCAGACTCCATATAAAAGAAGCTTTTCCTAAACTTACAATTTCTCTTTACGGCTCATGTTGTCCTCTTTTGACTTCATAAAGATTCCAGCTTCTCCTCCCCTGACGAGGTAGACGAACTCTCCCTCCTTTGCGCTGAAGATCACCCTGTAATCACACAGGAAGAAAAATTAAAAATCACAGACCTGAAGTACATAAATGTCCCGTCATTGTCGAGTGACTAAGACCTTACTTGGACTGGGTCTCCCCAGACTTGATGCGCAGTTTGCGGATGTGGAACTTGCTGCTGCCCCACCAGTCAGACCAGCTGATGAGTTTGTCTTTCTCCCAGCGCAGCTTCACGATCATCAGTTCTCCAATGTCCACATCGGTGGTGATGAGGAAGGACATGGTGGTGTTACCCTTCATTTCCGGCCTGCAGGGTCAAAGGAAGAGCAGACATTCAAAGGTCAGCTGGATTGTCTTTTACATGGCAGCGATAAAAGCATCCGTGGCATGTGTGACCATGCATGTGTGTGACGTAAGCAGCTCATGTGCCTCTGGTCTTTATTAAGAGTCAGAGAAGCTGCTGACCATCTCTTTTCTTGTGGATTTCATGTACGTGCATGTGTATTTTTTGACACTGTTTAATGTACGTACAGGACAAAAGAGATGTCCTCCTTCTCTCCGCGGGTTCCGTACAGAGAAATCTTCATTGGCTGCTCCGTGAAGCTTAGTTGTTCCTTGCTGAAGAAATGCACCTTCACTTGATAGTGGAAAACTAGGAGAGAAGAAACAGTTTGTTCAGTGCTAGCTGCTACTTAACATGCTCTCATGTCTCTCATACCACGACTTAAAAGTAGTGTATTACGAGAAAAACCCTTATGCAACCGTGATCTGTCTGTCTTCATGTGACTGTCACAGAGCTGCATTTAAACAAAGAGAGATTTGTGCTAAATCCTAGAATGCTGCAGCACATAACTGTTTACTAAACAAGCTAATAGTTAGGCATACCTTTAAAAGTCCCTCACAAAGAGTCGAACAAGAATACTGCTGACTTGCGCCAAATTGTAACTGATACATAAACTTTTCCATTGCAAGTGTATCACAGGCGGCAGTGTCGCATTACCTTGGCCTACCCTGAGCACCTAAAATACCCATGACTGCTTCTTCATGTGACCATTTGAGTACTTGCGACTTGTTGTAGGCTACACGTTCACCAGCCTGAAGTGTGAGAATTTCCCTTAAAAGTATGTGTAGTCTATTTGTGCCAACAGGAACTGTTATACTGCACATGTATATTCAGTCCCAAGCAGCCACAATAAGTACATTAAACAACAGGAGCTTACACAGTGAGGATTACTCCCAGTTAAGGCGTGCATGAATTAACTCAACTCATGCTAATCCTCAGTAAAGTACTTAAACCCAGCCAGACATTTCTGCAGAAGTTTCAAATGTACTTATTTTTTTCTCTAAACTCACGCAGGCCTCCTCTGCATGTCCTTTTTCCTGACGTTTACCTTTGTAAGGCATCATATCACGGGTCTTCAGGTACATCGTGGTGCTGCGGGTCCTGCGGACCTTGTTGATGTTGTAGCCGAGCTTGTTGCAGCGGTTCTTCCTGCAGCTGAGGCACTGACCCTTGTTGAAGGCCTCCTTGGAGTTGCAGCGATAGGCCAAGCTCTGCTGGTCAGTGTTCAGCAGAGAGTCGATGAACAGGTGGATGGAGCGCTCATGGGAACATTTAACAAGCTGGTCCATGTCTGCAGCACACAGGGAGGACAGAAGCTGTAAAAAAGTTGTGCGTGTTTTCACTAAGAAAAGTATTTCCTTATGTGTCACTTTATGACTGTTGACATGTCAGTGTTGACTAAACGCTGACCCAGATGGCTTCTTTCACCAGCAAAACATCCAGCAAGATTTTTGTCTCCACACAAAACAGAGCATAACTGTAACATACTGTGAATCTGTGGCTGTGTCTGTTAAGCCCGGAGGCAAACATACATTTAACATCTACATTTAATTATAGCCCTGACTGCTTTTATAGTGTGATGACAGCATGTAAACGCCTATCTTGACGATTTACAACACTGTTGTTGCCAGTGTTACACTTTAATGTGGGCAAAGATGTGTATTTTTAGTGTAGTGTGTCACACCAAAGAGGTGGAGAAGGTTGGTACCACCGAGTCTGAGCAGCCACAGTCCCTCAGTGGCCACTGGAGTCAAATAATGAGGGCAGATGAATGCAAACAGGTTTGAATGTATGAATCCACTGCATCTCATTAAAGTGTCAACACTGCCTGCCTGTATTGACTGCTTACAAACCACATAATTTACAGTATATAAACTGAAACAGAACCCAAAGCATTA
>JAQFJA010000021.1:18158128-18177999 GCA_029874485.1 Naso brachycentron
CAAAAGACCATGAAAACACCACATCACCTCACTCCTCCACATGAGAGTGCTTCAGGTTTGCTCCTTTGTCCAGGTTTACATCCTATGATTTACATACGTGTGAATCATTTTAGTCCAGACTGAAATATTCCACCAACCACTGAAATGATATTTTGATTTTTTTTTTTTTTTTAAGATTTTTTTGGGGGCTTTTGTGCCTTTATATACAGGACCGCTGAAGAGTAGACAGCAAACAGGGCAGAGAGAGGGGGAATAACATGCAGCAAAGGGCCACAGGTGGAATCGAACCCAGGTCCGCTGTGCGAGGACAGAGCCTCTGTATATGGGGCGCCTGCTCTACCGACTGAGCCACCAGGCACCCCGATATTTTGATTTTAAGGGTGATTTTTACTCACTCGAGTTATCTGAATTTTCATTCAGTGCCGTTCACAACCCACTTTGTCCAACACAAATCACCACAAAACTAATGAAATAACCATCAGCCTCAGCTGTAACTTCATTGTAGTGCGAAAAAGCAAATGTTATCATGCTAACACTAAACTAAGACATAAAATAAAGAAAAAAGACACCATTAATCTCTTACTGCAGATCTCCCATGCTTCTTACACCTTTCATGATGTAATTAGCTAATATGTGCTTGCCTTCCATTGTAATACAGTATTAGTACATTACAATAAATTGATCCTTTTTAACCTCATAGGCCTTCAACCCAAATAATATTCTCTGGGATCTGGGGTTTGCATCTCCATACTTCCTGCACGTCAAGATCTGTAGTAGGTGTTTTTGTAGAGAAACTAATCAAACAATTTGCATATAAAGAAGTTAAAAAGTTGCTGCTGACACTAAACAAAAAAACCTTCAGTCTCAAATATTCCGTGTCTGTGCAGGATTACTGGACACAGATGGGGATGCTTTGTTTCACTTGCAGATAGTTGTTCTCAGTAGATCCAACATACTAGACCACACACAGATCTTCAAGGAAGTAATTAAGGCTCCTGTCTCTGTTTCTCCTTACAGATGCTTTGAATGTGATGCAAGAAAAACTGAGGTGAGGCTCTTTTTGTTTTTGCTTGAGTAACCACACAAACACAAAGACAGCTCTCTGTTTGGTGTACTTATGGTAATTCATTGAAATTGTAAAATTAGGAGTAAGTATGAAATAATCTTTGCCCTGCAGTCTCCTTTTTTGATCAGACACTTGCATCAAACTAGACACTTTTTATTAGAATGTATGTTGTTGCTGCTTCATGCCTCAAGGGGGCAGCAACAGCTTGTTTCTTGTTACTTTTTAGCTGCCGCTCTGTGGTCGGCACTAAGCCTCAGAGACCACATGGATGATAGATTTAACAATCAAAGCTGTTTCTGCCATGAGAGTGATCATGAAGTTTGATTTCTCCAATATACCAGTTTAATAAAATGTGTATCTCTTGTTTTCACAGCTCAGATTTGGTGATTTTACAATTAGTGCCGCAAGCTGAAGCCCACAGTGTTTTCCAGTCAGATGCACTGTCATCATGTAAATATGCAGAAACAGCAACCCTCGTATCCTCTGTTTATTTCCAAGTTTCTCATGAGCCGCTGGAACTCTGTTACTGGACTGCCAGTATAACTCCCATCCTTATATGCTGCTCTTGCACACGACATAAGGGTTTTTTTAATATTTTTATCTCCACTTTCTTATTTCTTCCTGGTGAAATTGTGCCACATATAGCTGCCTGTAATCTGGCTCTTGAAATGAAAATCATCAATCTATGAAAAAGCCATAAAGTTAAGTTTCACCTGACAACAATGTGCATCAATATCCTGAAGGCTGGTGTTTGAGGCCAGCTCTTAGGTTAATCATTCCTTTTCGCAATCATTTTTTCCCCCTCCTTTTACTAACACTCCCCTGAGCTCCTAGGTCAACACATCAAGAGATATAGCATCTTTAGTGCAGAATCCATCAAATTTGCTCCTTGTGGCGACAGGTCTGACCTTTTGCCCTGCGTGTGTCCAATACAAATGCCAGTTCAGTGGACCAGAACAAGCAAGAACTCAAACGGTCCTGGCATTTGCGGAATTGCTTCTCTCTCCCTCTCTGTGGTTTCTTTAATACCTCATACAGTGTTTCTCATCTGGAAAGGATAACACTCTGTTTAAACAGCAGGGTATGAACCCACCTCCTGGGTCAGAGCCAGATGTCACAGCGCAGACTGGGACCACGAGTCACGTGCGTCACTTCATTCGGCATCTGCAGACTCCCAATGGTGGGGCTGAGTCAGAGCCCTCGGTGACCTGTGGGCAGCACGTCCAGAGGATGGAGCGAACTGTAACAGACTGGAGAGGTGAAGACATGTGAGATGAGAAGAGGAGAACAGAGAGTTGGTTAGTGGGGGGAGGGTGGAGAGGGGTTGATTCATATGTCAGGATATCAGATGTCTCCAAGGCAACAGAAGTTGTGTGGAAGCAGGTTGGCAGGGAGGAGAGAAATGGGTGGCAACAATAGGAGTGATTGGGGTAAAAATGGACCCTGTGACGCGTCGACCATAATGAGCGACCATGTGTGAGAGGAGTCAATGCAGACAGACACCGTACAAAGAAACGAGTGAGCAGACCTGGAGGTACACGCGCCTCCTGCCGAGCTTTTGTGCAGCTCCCGTTGAGTCTTGCAGCCTCTTTTCTGTGTACACCTCCACATCTCCTTCTTCCCATCCTTCTAGGAAGTCAATGGGACGTCAGCAGGGAAGCTGCCTGAAACGCTCTGTTGATTGACTCCTTCAGCTGCTTTTTCTGCCAGTGTGTTGGTACATCTGTCCATCGGAGCAGAGAAAAAGCAACACACCGAATCACTTCTGTATCATTCTCTGAGGAAGTGCGCTTCTTTACTTTTTGGTTTGCGATAGCTTCAGTGTTTGACAGCCAGAGATGTAGGTCTCGGCCCTTTAATGAGCACAGAACAGACACATTAACCTTTTCTCGGGCTGTAGTCTGTCCTCGTCTCAGTGCTGGAGATCTTCAGACACTTGTGTACCGATCTCATTATTTTGTAAAGGGAGCTGTTAACAGTGTGAGCACGGAGTGGTATGACATTCAAATACTTCTCAGAAGATACGGTTTATGTTTCTATAAACTTTCCTTTCTTCCATGTGTTTCTGTCATTTATTTCTAATTATAAATCAGGTTTAGCAACAATAACATGTCAAGCTTTGTAGTAAACTGCAGAAGTGAAACAACTCTGATAAAAGCATTTTTTCAAGCCAGAAAGCTAAAACATTCACAGTTTGCGACTTCTCTTTTTGTTTTGGTGTAATACAGTATTTGCATATTCTGTGTGTTAAGCACGTGCCATCATGGATATTAAGACTGTTCACTACATTACTGTCTACACAAATTAGCATCAAAAAGACAAAATGTGCACACATGCAGACCCAGTGTCATTGCACATGCATGTCAAAATCAATTTTTCTCATTCTTGGAGTTTCAGGCTGTCGGTCACACAAAACAAAGATCTTACGCACCCGAAAATGTGATAGGCACTTTTTAATATTTTCTGACCAAACAATTAGTTTCAATAATGAAAGTGATTGTCAGTTGCAGAATAATGATAATCTGACCTGTGTCAGAGCAGCCTGACTCGCGCAACTGCTCAAAAATCAGTTTTATTTAGCAGTGAAACCTTCCAAAACATGTTTGACTTGACAGGGGCAACAGGTTGAATGTCTGTAGGGTATAAAGTGAGTGCTGCCTTTATCTCAGCTGGCTTCAGATCACTGACAGCAGTGGGCGAGGGCTCGAATGTGTGTCTGCAATCTATATGGTAAGTGGCTCTTTTCACAGGTTGATTATATCAGACAATGACCTCTGAGAGGACCTCGGGAGGCAAGATGTGTAATTATCTTCACTCACAGCTCCCATAGCTGACGTGGTTAGCATGCCTGACTGAGATTGTCTTGATGTGTGTCCTTGCTGTTACTGGTTGAACTGTGACATCCGGGTTCCCTTTCACAAGCAGGTGGAGAACGTTACTTTGCAGGTTTAACCTCTCTGGAATCCGGATTTCTGTGTGTGTGTGTATATTTGCACATTAGCATGGGTAAACAAACATGGAGATATCTGCACGTGGGTTGGTAAATGTTACATGCATTAGCACCTTTGTTGGTTTGACACACAGTACAAATATAAATTATTGCTGTTTTGCATCATGTGTCTGAGAGAAAACATTTCTGTGTCAGCAGGTCTTTTTGTGAGTGAGCAATCTGGACTTAAAACCCCTCAAGAAAAGTATTTTCTTGAACATCTTTTTTTTTATAGTGGGCGAGGCTTCCCTGGAAAAAGATGATGTCACATGTTCCCGTGCACCAGTCACACAACTCAGCAATACTTGAAACAAAACGTGACAACAGCTTTGAGGTTGTTTGCTTGTGACGCCCGGTCACTGTCAACGAAATTCAATCAAAACACAATCACACAGTTCTGATGAAGCACATTAACGTAGATGAGTTTGTGGACATGCTAGCAGCATGGCTCCGTGGGTGGCAACGTCTGTGGGCCGGTTGTCCGGGCTGAAATATCTTGACAATTTCAAAAGGAAAAACACAATAATTTTGCAGTTTTTTGACAATGTAAACAAAATTATCAACACTACGTTGCCTTCATTAGATTCCAAATAGACAAAGAAAGGAGGCGAACACATGAAGTCAGCTGTCATAGAATAATTGGTTGAAAAGATTACAAATCTGTCAGATGACAGATCCTCGGGCGTAAGTTGCTTCAGCAAGTGTCTAGCATTCCGTGCATGGTTTTCACTTCAAGAACACAAACAAATGTAGAAGTTACAAAGATAGAAGTACAGAAATTACAAGTACTGCATTAAGAGAAATAAATTAGAAGAAACATTAAAAATGCAGTTTTTCATTTAAGCCAGACGGTTGATAATGGCGATTTTTTTCCATTCCCCAGAACTTTAATGATGCTATTAGTGTTGCTGAGGTGATGAATATTATTACCTTTGGTGATCCCTTCACTTTTTATCTAATATCTACAGATTAAAATCTTACTTTGTCCAATGCTTTGGTTTATAGCTAGATATTACAAAAAACTTCTGAAATTCCCATCAGTCTTTTGGATGAACATGTTAATACTCTTACCTACCTTATAAATACTACTATATTAGCATTGATATGTAGCGTCTGCTCATAGTAGCACTTTGCCTACAACTTTAAGTATTGCTTTAGCATTGGTTTTTCTAACTTTAAATGGTGTTGTTGTTAGTAAAGATTGATAATATTTAATACTAGAAAAGGAAGAGCAGAAAAAAATGACTACAGTATGTTTTCATGGGTTTTAAACAACATTAAAATGGAATTGAAACCCAACTGCTTGTTTACCACATGCTCTGCTCTCCTAGCTCCAAATTAGCTGTGACAAAAAGGGCAACTGGAAACATAACAACCAAGCTCATCTCATTTTCCATCTGAGCGAGGCACAGACGGGCAGATGTGACACCTGTTTCAGGGGTTATTCACATTAAATGTTTGTTAATCAGCTGTTTATAGCCTGCAGCTTTTGTTGCCACTGTCCTCGCTATAACCAGATATTGACACTAACAGCAGCTGGAATCCAGGCTGATTTTGAAATTCCTGCCTATTCAGGCAAAGCAGTGATGTTATTAGCTGTCTGCAACTGATCTTCAGTGAGACAGTGGTTGGTACCCTTCTCTGTCCACACAGCTTGAATGGCACTTGACTTGAAACCGAGCAATCTGGATAAATAAAGTGCTTTTTGTCCTGCAGATCAATGAAATCAGTGGGGCCTTTCTTATTTTAGACACACAAATGTATTTGTTGCCATAGCAAAGTTTCCAAGGAAACAGATCAGACAGACAGTTTAAAACAAGAAAGACAGAAAAAAAAGGAGATGAAGAAAAAAATAGATCTGATGTAAAATGGATTTAACCACACAGCACACAGGTGCAGCTGCATGTGCTTCTCCAGTCAAAGTCTTGTTATATAAAGTAATTAACTGACACACAGATCTGTGCTGTCTGTACTAGTGAAAAAAAAATCAGGTAACAACAAAACTGGCTCTTATAAGAGCCTTAACAAGAGTTTAATGTTTGTCTGAACCATTAAGCTAAACAGAAGAGTGAAAATAATAAAAAATAACAGTGTTCTGGCTAGAAGAATTGTAACTATGATATTCTTATGCCCAGGTTTGGAGAAAAAATAGCCCTCACTTGCAAAGATCCACAAACACAAATCTTCCCATAAAACAATATGATTTGTTCAGTATTGAGCTGTGTTGGTTTATGTTCAACCCACCTGTGCGATCCCTCTGCCTGTGATATGGAACCGGTGAGCTTTCTACTTTATCCCGCTGAGAAACACACAGTTTGATCTTATTGGTCAGCCGCAGCCCTGTGCCGTCTATAAAACGCATGACAGGAGCTCCGGAGCGGAGACCGTCTGAGGGCGCAGAGCTGCGCCGCGGAGCGCACAGACCTACCCGAGGAGCAAACACCTGTTACAGCCGCAGTGGACAAAGAGGAGCTTGTCCTTTTCCACGGTGCTGTAAGTGTATTACTTATACATTTCTTTAGACACGGGCATCGTGTTACGCGTATAGTAACATACATAAATACGTTGGATAGATGTTTTGGAGTATGGACTGGTGCGCAACTACAGGAAGCATTCTAGCACCTGTTGAACTGAATATTGATCCGTAACTTTTACTCACATTTTCCTTCAACTTTTTCTCGTAAAACTCATAAATTCACTTGGTCTATAGGAGCAAAGATATAATCTGTGGCGAGATAATTAAGCCTAATTACGTAAATTGTGTAATTTGTCAAATTATAGAATATTTTTCTGACCTTGGTTTTAATTAGGCCTAGGTCTATTCGCCGTTAAATTTTTAGTTTTTTTCAAAATCCGCCAGCCAGAATCGAATCTAAGTGGAACAAAATGCAAGTAAAACCTTTTTTTTACCAGGAGGGAGCGGAGATGTTTTATGTTGATAGATCGTGAATTCATCGTAAAATAAAAATAGCGACTTTAAATTAGTGCTTTAAAACATCAGTATTGAACAAAAAACTGTGAAACAGAGCTTATGATGTTGCTAATCTGTTTCTAGAGTGAATTTGCATTTGCCTTACAAATCAATAAAGTCACTCTGCAGTCTAAAACAATTATGACCCCTTTGTCTTTGTTATAAATATTGCAAAATAGTTAAATTCTGGTTGTTTTGTATTATTTATGTCTGTTCAAAACCTTTAAATTAATGTGTATTACTACGAGTTGCAGCCTGCTTGTAGTTCCTCTTTCCTAAACTGTATTAAGCCTAAGAATGAGCTGCACTTTTTCACAGAAAACTGTTTTTATGTGGCTTTTAGTCTCTTGCACCTGCACTCATTATAGAAATTAAGTTCAGATTCAGAATGCTGTTGCTGCGACTTTCCCTGTTCATTCAGTCTCAGTTCTTAAACACTTGGGCTTTCATCACAGACTGTTGTCAGAGCTTCAACACCTTGCTGTTATTTTTATCTCTGTCTTCCCCTGAACCCCTCCCTCTCCCTCCCATGTGTTAGTAATTGCAGACACACCTGACTGCAGCTCGTCCACACGCCCACGCATCCCACTGTGTGGTGGGACCATGTGGGTTCTGGATAAGATCCGTGGGTCGGTGGAGACCGGTGTGCTGCGACAGGGGGAGAACGGAGACAAAAAGGGTGTCACCCCATCCTACAGCAATGTCCTCACCCCCGACAAGATCCCAGACTTTTTCATTCCTCCGAAGCTGGTAAGCAGCCCTCCAGAACCTGAGATTTCTAATGTAAAGCCCAAAGAAGGATTGCAACCCTCAACTTCAGAGCAAACTATTGGCAGTGGGAAGAAGATCAGCAGCCCAAGAAGTCCGCGTCTCGTAGCTAAGATCGCAGGAGACACCAAGAACTTGTTGAGAGCAGCAAATCGTCACATCATACAAATAGAGAGTGTTGATGATGCTGTTGCTGGAGACACCAATGCAGACCCTCAGTCGCAGACTGCAATGTCCCTGCCATACGTTCCCAAGACTCACACACCATATGGCTTTGCAACCTTAAAGGAAAGCCCCCACACTCGTCGCAAAGAGTCGCTGTTCCACTGCGAGCATGCCAGTCCAAACACCTCCCCAAATACCCAGAGGAGGGGGAAAGGTAGTGAAAGTGGGAACCATTTGAATCCAGCTGACTTCAACACCTCTCACATGAATCCCTATCGATACTTCAGTGGCGGGGAAAGCGACACCTGCTCCTCAGCAGAGTCCTCTCCTTTCAGCTCCCCTCTGCTCTCCCGCTCTGCCTCCCTGCTCAAGATCTTCACCCATGAAACGCAGGCTAAAGTCGTGAAAGCCAAGCGGACATTTGCCCGCCACAGCTCCCTCTCCACTGATGAGTGCAGCTCAGCCGAGCCCAGCCCCAACATCCAGCGACGGCTCCATGTGCCATCCTTCCACGGCGGTGCTGGAGCATCAGATCACGGGCTGCACCGGGAACACACCATCAACCTGCACAAAGGTGGGTCGGTGAGGATCAGCGTCAACTATGACTCCAGCACCTCTCGCCTGCTCATCCGCGTCCTGGCAGCCGAGAGTCTTTACGACAAACACTTTGAAATCAAGAACATCAACTGCTGCGTGTCTGTCTACCTGAACCCGGGCAAGGTGCAAAAGCAACGGAGCAACATCATCAAGAACAGTCGCAACCCGGTCTTCAACGAGGACTTCTTCTTTGACTCGATAAGCGCAGTTCAGGTGAAGAAAATGTCCATGAAGTTCAAAGTGGTGAACAAAGGCACCAGCCTCAAGAGAGACACACTACTGGGAGAGCGAGAAGTGCCTCTAACAAAGCTGCTTCCAGGGCTTTAAAACCACAGAACCTGGAGGCCAAAGGAGACAGCAAGGATACTGACTGAAACTTAAATGAGATGTTTGCACTGGTTTCTAAACACACAGCTCTTTTTATTCCAACAGGAGAACATTATGATGAAGAGAGAGGAAAATGAAGGGTTTCCAGTAAGTGAAACATATTCCTAGAAGGAAAAAGATGCTTTCTTCTGAGATCTGAAAAAATACCAATCCTAGAAGATCAATTATAGTTTTATGGTGGTTGATGACTGCCTGGTTCCCTCACCCAATAATGAATTCTCATTAAACCAAGCTGGGCTCAACAGCAACAGATAAATTCAACAGATGAAAGAGGTTTTTGGTTTTTTTTCTGGAAATCTCTCCCAGCCAACTTCCTCAGCCAGGTCTGGTTCAAAGGCTTGGACGACACCTGTGCATCAGTCTGTCCTGATGCCCTTCCCTTCACTGTGTTCGTCATGTGTGGCACGGTTTTATCATTGTAATGTGACATAAATCCAAAGCAGCACAGGATGCGATTCTACGTGAGCTACACCGTGCGTTCAACACAAAGATGCTTTTGAAAATCAGCTGCAGCTTTGAAGTGGCACTACATCCTGATGTGCAAATGACCCTTTGATCCCAGTTGCAATAGCCTGCCTCCTACAGGGGAGGGCGAGGGACAAACAGAGCAGCCACAATGGACACATTGACATGCATATCAAAATGAAATTATTATGCGATTAGCAATGCACGTAAGGCCTATGATTGCATAATCTGATTATGTTTTATTATGTTCACATAATCAGAAAGTAAAATATCAGTAACTTGGTGGAGTTTTCTAGTAAACAAACAAGTGTGCTTATGTTTAGTGTTAATTACCCAAGTGCATTGTGTGAATTCTTAAAGTCAAACAAACTTACTGAATGCATTTCTTGAAAACCCTTTTTTTTAATAGTCTAATTCCTGCATTGTTTATATCCATGCTCAGTGGCTGGTGTTCTTTTTATTGACTTTGTTGGTGCGTTGTTAAGTTTGTGGGTGCATTACTGCCACAACTGTCAATCAGCAGATTAGCTGCAGCATCCGTGTACGACACAAACAAAACTGAGACTCGCTCGTCAGCGTGACGTACCTGGATTTTGATGTCTTTAAAGGAGCAATGTGTAACACATAACTAGAATTTGTTTTAAAAGTTATAAAAAGAGCTAACATTTTCAACAGAATGCTCAGCAACAGTTCTGACATTACGTGAAAGATGTCTATGTGTTGTGTTGCTGAGATGTCTACTGAAGTTAGCATGCTAACCAGCTAACCCTGGCCCATCATCCCTCGAGTTTAATTGCCTTAACTGATCATAAAACACACTTCATTAAAACATGACAGAAATTGAAAATTACAAAACCCTCTTGGTTTCTCTTTTTACAGTTCCTTTGGAGTATTGGAGTAAGAGTCCTGGTTGAAGCCACAGAAAATCTTTTGATACTATAATCCCTGTTATCAAAATGGCCTGCATCATTTCTGGAGGCTGTGTTTGATTGTGGTTTAGCTGTGTTAGCTTGGACACTGCATATCCAAATTTCCAGTGCCACGCTCCCAGGCTGCCTGCTGGTTGGAGCTCAGCCCATGAGGCAACTAGGCTACTAAGCTTACAACCTAACAGCAGCCACTAGCTACTGCCAAAGAGAACCAGAGCGAAGAATATACTTAGAAGCAATTAACAGTTATTCAGGTGATATACTGCCTCCCATTCTGACACACTGCTCCTTTATTAGCCATCAGTTATGTCTTTAACTGCATGAAACCAGACTCAATGAGTTAACAAATGGGGCTCTACAGGGAAGAAATGTTTGCAGTTAAATGAAAATTCCTTCATATATTTCAAATGCACTCTGTTTCTGTCTGGTTGATGAAATTTCAGCCTAATGAAGGAGCTGTGTCGATGTTACAGCTGCAGCCTGTCACGCATGCCTCATCCAGTGTGGGTACCTTGATTAAATCTTGTGCAACTAGGCAACGGGCGCTTGCCAAATAGGTAGACCAATATTCTCACTCTGCATTCAGAATGGTTGGCAATATGTCTATGTTATTCTGCACAGATTCTCAATATCAACAACACGGCAGCCGAGCTGATTACCATGGAGTTTTTGAATCAGTCACACAGCCACATGAAAGACCCTTTGGATATTAAAATTTCTTCCCACTCAATTTCCCACTTTCCAAAATGTCTAGTCAACAAGATGCTTCAGTCAAACATATCAAATCCGTCTCTTCAGCATTTTTTATTTAACAGTAGCACCTGACGAGTAGCATTTCACAGATCATTTTAATAGACAGGGCAGTTATAAAGTGCTTTAACTGCTGATTTGACAGCTTTCGGGTTAATTACAACATCAGTGTGAAATGCACACTCTTATTAAAAGTTAAATTAAATAAACATGTCACGTTAAAACAGACTTTAATGGTTGTCAGTTTATGCAAGTAGGCTGTTGCCTAAATTTAGATATCACAGTATTGGCAGCGGATAAATACAGTAGCTTGTGTGCTTGTAATTGTATTAAATGTTTTATATGAGAAGAACGGAGCCGTATTGTCACATTGCACAGTACCAGTTGCATGGCATGAATATGTCACTGACACACTGGTGTTTGCATGACATGCTCTAAGTTTAACGAAACCCTAAAGCCTTACTATGTCTTTGTGTGTGAGAGAAAGAGAGTGTGTTTTGATCAGCATGACACTTTGTCCAAAGTTGTTAATTTTGTATGTACAACATAGTAGTATTTTGTAAAATGTTTTGAAATGACTAAGCATGTGTTGGACTTGTACTGTATATAGTGATGTATGTAGTTTCTGCAGCTGTTGGGAAAAATGCCAATTATGCACCGGTGAGTGAGAAGTAAAAATGAGAGGCATTTTAACCATGTCTGTTCCAACGCTAATGAAGCCCAGGCGGAAGAAGAAGAAATGTCAGAAAAGAAATAAGAAGAAACAGGCAACTAGGAAAACTATGCCATGTGTTTTGACGTAAACAGCACCCATCTTCTCTTTCGGTGTTCTCTGCTGTCCATCTGAAGAATTAAAAGAAATTGCATGTGATTGTAGCCTCGAGTGCTTGGCAGAGGGGAGCGACTGCAGACAGAAAAAAGTCAGAGACATCAGAGTGATGCAAATTACTGGGCTTTCTCACACACTGCCCCAAAGCTTCAGTTTAATTCTGGGAGGTTTATTCTCATCCGGTGTTTGTAGCTCACTTGTAGCACTGCTATTGATATGCTCTATATACTTTATATACAGTGGCTCTGCTGGTTGTTACAGTGTGAAAGTCTGTTATCTGCTGTAATTCCTGTAACATACTTGTGTGCAAACATACAGTGCCTGATAGAGTTATTGTATTTTTTGCTCAAACTACCTTAACAGACGTCAACCCTGTTGTTAACAAACCCCCTCTGAAGTTTCGTCTTGCATGATTAACATAGGCTACTTCAGTATTGTCAGTAGTAAATTTCTTATTGTTAAGTGGTGGGTCGTCTTGTGCAATGGTTCTAGATGAGGCTACAAATGTTTATAATGATGCCGTTGAAATGTGGGTAATGTGTTCTGCAAATTGTCCAACTGAGTACTATTTTTATAACTAATTGTTTTAATGTGGATTTATTTAATAGAATTGAAATGAAGGGAGAAAAACAATAAACAGCTATCTAAGTAATCCTGCTCAGCCAGGCTGTGCTGTTCTCAGTCAACTGTAGCTTTGTCACAGATTTATATTCTAAATAGGGTGAACATTTGGGGGCACATGTCTGAGTAGAGCAACCTTACCAGTATACGCTATCAAAATAAACTATAAGAAGAGGTCAAAGTAAAATATTTGTACTCTAACCTGAATGGGAAGTAAATTCATGGTTATACTTTTTTTGTTTTTCTTTTACTTGTGTGCTGTTGAAAAATATTTGAGAAGAAATGCATTTTTGCATCTCCAAATAAGGGTCTCAGAAGAGACAGAAAAATCATAGACAAACTGTAGGCTTTACATCTTACATTTAACAACAGAGCAGCACAAAGTTGCATCCGGCTTTGGGTACTTTTTATTGCTCTTGTAGTGGATTTTGAGATGAGCTGGAGGCTTACCACATGTCTCTAGCACAAATATATTGGATTGTGATAAGAGTACAATAAGTCTTGATAAGCCCACTTGAAAAAACAAACATGGACAGCACAGTTATTTTCTCCTGCTATGTTTTGTTTCACTGTCTAAAAAGACAAAACCTCCTAATCCCTATATAAACAGCTAACTTCTGAGGCATTGACAAAATATTTGATTGATTTTGTACAATTAAATGCTCCTCCATATTTAACTAGTCAGTAGCCTAGCTCGCAAACTAATGGTCTCAAAATTGTTGGATGGTTTTAAGACAGAGAGGTAACTTAAGTGTAAAATATGTGTTGCAAATAAAAAGGCCATATTGTTAACAACTACTTCATATTTAAATTAAATTTTCTGTACAGTGAACATTTAGCTAGAGCTCAGGTTCAGTTTGCCTGCTAGTTTACTCTTGTTAGCATGTTATGTTAGCATTACACTTTAGCAAAGTGTAACTAAAGTTGGGGGTTATGTGGTCTTTTGTTCTTATCAAATGGTTTAACATTTTCAGAAATATGCTTCTTGGCTGGCTTGTAAGCATTAAATACAATACATTCCAACTCTTGTATATGTAAGCTAACTTTTGTGCAAGAGCCAGGATGTTATTAGCTAAGCTTGTGTAAAGGTGGAAGAAGAGGAAGTAAGTAGCCTGTCTCACTGAAAAGTTGGTAGGCAATAATATGATCACCACCTCTTTAGCTGAGCAACGAACACATTAACTAACACTTGCAAAAAGTAAAAGAAAACACAACAAGTATAACCATAAATTTCCTTCCCATTAAAGTTAGAGTACAGTGTTTATTTTCTGTACAGTGACAGTAACGCTGAGCTAGAGCTTAGGTTCAGTCTGCCTGCTACCATAAGCATGTCAGCATGTTATGTTAGCATTCATTTCAAAGAGCAGGTAAAGTTGGGGGTTATTTAGTCTTTTGTTTTAATGAAATGGTTTGACATTTTCAGAAATATTCTTTTTGGCTGACTTGCGAGCATGAAATTAAAGACATTACATTCCAACTCTCATCCCTGCAAGCTAACTTTTGCGCCAGGGCCAGAGTGTTATTAGCTAAGCTTGTGTAAAGGTGGAAGAGGAGGAAGTAAGTAGCCTGGCTCACTGAAAGGGTTAGTTAAAAAATAAAAAATAATGAGTATCACCACTTATTGAGCTGACTAGCTAATACGATATACGTAACTAATATATCTGTTCAAGGTGAATAAACCAAAATGCAAAAATGACCTTTTTAGGTTTAAGGGAGAGTTGGGTGCTGTAGGTTAACTATTAGCTACAAGTGCAGTGACTTTTCTTGACTGCAGTGACTGTTCCTTTTAAGGTGTTCTGACTTCGTAACAGAAGTGTTAAAAAAGTGGAAAATCTGACCTGTTGGTGGCACAGGATAAAATATAGATACATTTCATTTATTAGGCCAAGTTGTCAAAAAAATAAAAGAAAAAGAAAAATTGCCACAGTGGTGGACAAAGAAACTTTGTCATCCCATTAGTCTCACTAATTATGTCATTGAAAACAAAGTTGGTTCATTTAGATGCTAACCTTTATCTGATTCACAGAGGAATTACCAGAATGAAGTTTCCCATTATCCAGCCTGTTGTTGTAATCGGTCCTAATATCTTTGAAGTCAATAGCTGTTTAATTAGATACAAGGTGAGAGGCTTGACTGATAGTATTTAAAATGAGACTTGAGGAAAGTGTCAGTGAATTTGTGTGCGTGAGATTTAGAATGTTGGTGGTCAGCTGAATGTTGTACTTCATGTCACTTTTATTATATACTCTATATATGATGAGGTGTCTCTCAAGTCTTCCTGTCCTGACAGGTTCTCTTTGAAAAATGACAGTGAAAAGTGCCGGTCCATTACTTGATGCTGCAATGTTTAATTTCTTTCCAGACCTGACAGTGGAGGCTGGTTTCCATGTGCTGTTGCTGTTCTTCTTGTGTGTCTGGCCTGTGTGGTATGCTTTTAACTGTGATGCTGCAACCGCTGACAGCAGTTCTACTTACTGTGTTAATGGGTGTGAAATACTCTAATTAAAGGAGAGGTACCTAGCATCTCTGTCAAATCTGTGTCGTTATTAATATACAGTTTATCTGTGCACTTACTTTAGATGATGTTTTGTGTAGAATTACCAAGATTTACACTTTGCTTGTCCACTGGTGTAATACATATGTGGTGCTCAGAACAAAAGGTCTTGGTTTACCCATACAGTCTGACTGATACAAAAGTTTTGAGGCCAAACTGTAATATGATCTATCATTAGGTGACATACAAGTATCCACCCACCCTTAATGTTTCCATCCAATAGAATGAAAACATTCTTTTTTATTTTTCAGATAAACTGAACAATTAAATGTTTTATTGTTGGCTTCAGAAATCCTTCTACCTCTTGTTTTACATAAACCATTAAACAATTTAACCATCTTAAAATATGTAGGAAGGATAAAGATAAAGCAAGGATGATTTTATTAGCACATAAAAATAGATATTTTCATGACACATGGTGCGTAAACATTTTCAATAAGTACTTTTAAAATGAGGTCCAAGTCTGAGGCAGAATGTTTTCCAGTGGAACAGAGAAATTTTTATCACTTATGTTTATAAGAGCAAATACATTTATGCTTTTTTGTAAAAATATAAGCATGTTTTTCTATCTTGCCATTTTTCATTGGATATTTGCCACTTATATTCAGTTTTCTTTGTAACACGAAACCGTTCAGCTTCCTTTGAGTCTCTGGAGCTGTTAACAGGTCCATGTACAACAGAGCCTGCAAATTAACTGAGAGCAAGTTACAGATCATAGTAAAAAATAATGTTTAAATCAATTCACTCAGGACTGTTTAACCTTCACCTTAAAGGAAGTAAATTAAACTTTTTTAATGGCCAGTTACTGACTTTTTTGTTTGCCTTTTGTGGACTGCTGCTCAACTAAAATGTTCCAGGCTCCTTATCAGCTAATTTAAATTGTCAGCAATTAGGTTTCCCGACCAGGTTCAAAGACTAACACATATTTAATAAGTAATCTATAACATAGTGTCAAGAATTTCTTGAGGATATGAAAAATGTATTGGTTTTGAGAAAACCTAAAGGACGTGGTTACAGAACAAGATCATAACGTCATAACCATTTTGATTCCATCCTGTTATGCACAGCTGGTTTTCATCTTTGTATTCTTACTGAGTCGAGTATACAGACAATTTATTCCACACACCACGAATAAAACAAAATGAAAACAGCCCTAAAGGCTCTCCTCTGATTGTGCAAATTTCAGATATTTTCAGGAGAGCAGCACCACCCTCCTTTCCCTCCTTCCCTCATATCTGGCTGATTGGCCTCTGTCCTCTCTTTTCCCCCAATTACTTGATTTAACCACAGTAATGTGACACTTTTGCTCCCTCAGACTAACACCATGTCTGGTTAATGACTGCCTTGCACTTAATAACCCACATCCAGCAGAGTTTTTGGATTTCCAGTCCTTTGTAATCACTGTCCCTTGTCCACCCTGAATTAGCATTAACAACATACACAAACAGAAACATTCAACATCTCATCTCTGCCATGCTGCCTTTAATTGACAGGGTAAAAATACTGCAGCATCACTATTAGCTTCAGTGACGGATCAGTCCTGGAGTCGGCTGTGGGGAGAAAAAGTGCGTGGGAAGCAAGAGGAGGGAGTAGTTACACGCCAGGGGAAACGCAATAATAACTGCTGACAATGTCACATTTGTATTCCACTGCAAGTTTATTTGTATTTTTTAAGGAGCAACTCTAAATGCGCACTCATAAATATTTTTATTTCAACAATAGTTTAAATGTATAATGTGCAAGTGGTTGCTTTTATTATTTAACCCACAGAAGATTATTATATAAATCTGCAGTGCCTTTCAGCTCTGCAGAAAGTTTTAGTGCATTTCTTCTCACTGCTTTGGTTTGAAGGCCCACAGTTTATTTTTCTGAAGTTTTGCATGCAGCAGTTTTCATCATAAAAGCTATAACATATGCACTGTACACTACTTTACCCAGAGCCAAGCTGACAGACAAAGATAATAACTATAATAACCTGGTGAACACAGTGGAGCAGTTAGCAGTTAAAGATATTTTTCTCTGGAGTAAGTAGAGACCAAAGTAGAGCTAATTGGGTATATAATGCAAGAACTGTCTGTTACTGTTTGCAGGCACGACATTCAAATTCGACCACCTCTTCCAGCTCAATCGGCTGATAGAACAGTGGTGGTAAGAGTGAATAAAGGGAGGCAGTGGCTTTATCGTGAAGAAAGCAGAAAAGAGATGAAACATTATTTTCTTATTGTTTTATCTGGGTTAAGTTCTAAGGCATGAATGTGAACACTTCAAACTGTGCACACTTCATCCTTTTGATTGTTTTGCCTCTCCGCTGTGTGTGAGTTCTCAGATCTGCAGCTCATGACACAGAAAGAAGCAGTGGAGTGAGATGAGACATCGATGTCCTTTTTTTAGAGACATTGCGCTGTTATTGTCCAGCAGTTACACACCAGTGCTCAAAGGCTAACACCTAGAAATGACCCAAACTAAACAAACTAAATGGAAATTAACAACAAGCAGACAGCAGGGTCTGTTTATACTGCCAGACACTTTTAGAGGGTCATAAGTGATGATTAAAAGGTCATATTTCTGTATCAGTCTATTAATTGTTTTATTTTTATAATTGGACAATGCTGAATATGATGGGTTTTTTAAGTAGCAGGTGTAATTTTAATCATGTTTGGTGTCTGACCTTGGAGTGATAGCATGCCAACATTTGCTACTAAGGCTGATGGGAATGTTATTGATTTTATAGGTAGACTATATTTTAGTCAGAAACCAACAAGTTGAGTTAAGATAAATCTTATTATTACAATTCTTTCTGAGAGGCACATTAATAAATGTGCCACATTTCATGGCAAGGCAATTAATCCAACTTTTTTTTGCTGTTTGTTTGTTTTTAAGTTTTACTCATAATTATAAATGTCAACCTCATGGAGGCGCTAGAGAAAAAGACGGGAGATCACCAAAATTAGTACACGTAGTTACATCACGCAATATTATATATATACATAATATAATCACCTGCCTCGATAGGAGTCATGTGTTGCTGATGGCCACTGGGAAGCGGGAAGAGACAGAACGCAGCTGATGCATTGCTTCCAGCCGCCTGGCAGTTATTAATCAATAAATCAAGCTAAAACATGCAATAGGGATTTTCTTTTAAATTTCTAATGAGTCAGGGGAAGGCTATTACTTTGTGGAAATATTATGAGCTTACAGTAAGAACAAAAGAAAACCCCCAGTTGTCCTCCACAGCTTTTTAATCTTAAAAGTGACGCCATAGTGCCTGTTCTACAGCCAACGTTAGCAACTGTTTGAATTGTAGCTTAATCAAGTTCAGCTGGGAAAGAAGCTTATTACACATGTTCATCTGGTTAAAGATGAAGTTGATCTACTAACCAGTAAAGCAGATAATTAATTATTTTGAGGTGGTATAGGGTTGCATGCTGTTGGTTAAATTTGTTTTGTCATATCGCAGGTTTTGGGCTAACTAGCCAATGTAAGCAAGGTCTATAAGTTAGCTCACGTAAAACGTTGCCATGTTTTATGCCGTTAAGCCACTGAGCCACATATGTCGTCAGAGTAACTGTTAGTTTTTTGTTACTTGAGGGATAGAGTCTCTGAAGCCAGCATACAGTATAGTCTTTGAAGAGAAAATTAAAAAAAAATAAAGTTTCTTTCTTCAGTGAATCCAGAGTAAAGGCGCCAGCACAAGTCTCTCTTCTGGTCAGTGTTTTAGGCAGAAGTCTGGTTCATGTAACGTTAACTGGATTGACTGACTGATATTGCCAGGCCACCAACATAGCAAAAAATGAATTATTGTCGCTTTAAACTTAACTTTAACATAATAAAAAGCGCCTTTGTGAAAGGCAACAGGCTGCATAGTCGGAAGCTCGTACCCGGCCTGACTCCTTGAAGCAGACACATGTTGGAACACTTTGACCAAAATGATGAATAATACCTTCAGGTGTTAAATTTCCGGTGGTCAAATTAGTTATAATCTGCTTCTCAGTCTTTACATTTACATTCATAGAGCCCTAGAAAACAAACTTGCACAGACAACTCATGACAGTCTAGAACTGAGTGACAGTTACTTAGAAGTAAAAGCACTTTTTTTGTCTTCCTCACCTTTGCTTCATTCACCAATTAAGTTACCACAAACAACTTTGCCTGATATGACAGAACATTTCCACTTAGTACTATTCAGCACTGCACATAAACAACAGACTCGCACTGTACAGATCCTCTTCCCCTTTCCTTATTACTGCTGTCCTTAATTTGTTACCCACACACGCATGCGGATGCAAAAATACTATTAGGTTTTCTGTGCCAGCTGCACACGAGATGATGCCAATACCTGCACTGGCTCATTGTGGCGGCAAGTAAAAGCTTTCCAATATCCTTCATCTGCCATTGTTCATTTCCATTCACTGCCAGATGCCTCTCACAGCTTGTAAATTGATTTATAATGTTATCTTCTCCTGAGTTGGGGAGAAGATGAGGGAAAACACAATGTAGGCTGGATATCGGTGAATGGGTGCAGGTTCTGGGTGTGATGTGGCGGCTGCGATGAATACTCTGTAGGGCAAATTTAATCGGGGCAATTTCATCCACGGCTTCCCCGACTTCAGGGAGGAAGGTTTAGGGCTTTTATTGGCTTTGAGATTACTATGGCAACCACAGAGCAAAGTGTGCTGAGTGAAGGAATGAGATGCACAGTGTGTGTGTGTGTGTGTGTGTGTGTGTGTGTAGAGATGGATCGAGTTTTACAGTTAAAATTCCCATCCAGCATAATTGTAGC
>JAQFJA010000021.1:18260000-18270245 GCA_029874485.1 Naso brachycentron
GGGCATGCTTATGACATCAGCAGTGTTGCTTCAGATAATGGCCACGGAAGGGAAGCACCAGGAGAGCAGAGAACGCGGGATTTTCAGTCTGCATTTGCGGTCCACGCAGATTAAATAGAGGCCTTGCACAGAGTGTTTGTGTAGTCTGTGTCCTCTAACACTGCATAGAAATAGGCATTTTCTTTTCCTCTTTGTTTGGCGAAAAAGTTACTCTATCGATTTCTAGTCACTGAATCATATTGCTCTAAATGAACCTGTAGTGTTCTTGTGTTGTATCACTAAGCATGTATCATAACACACATTGTATTGGTTTTAAAATGTATTGTTTCACATCTTGCCTGAATGCATACTGTGGAGATTCAGATGAGCACTAAAGCTGCTGCTGCTATGCTAACATGCTACGCCCCCTGTGCAGACAAGATACAAGACAAGTTGTCATTTTAAGGACACGATGCACGAGCTGCAAGTAGTATTTAGTGTATGTAGAAAGGCCATATTCTGTCTTTAGGCTGCAGTCCTTTAGCCTCTGGGAGCAATATATTGATGCTCTGCTCGTTCTTTCCAGGAGCATAAATATGAGACAAAAGCAATCAATGCAACAATCTAATGATTATCTTTGTGTATCTTTTCATATCATAATGCCATAAAAGTATTATTGAATAATTATGGCTTAAGAGACACTTTTGTTTAGGCATTCAATGCTGTGTTTGCAACTTTCAAGTGCCCATAAACACACCAAACAGCTTCCAGTTTGTCATCTAAATTAAATATTTGGAGGGGGTTTGTGATTATGTAAACAGTGCACTGTCAGCCATTTGGAAAGATAATTCTTTGATTAATCCATTATTAAAATAATTGTCAGTTGTAGAACTAGCTGAGATCAGTAGAACAAAGACAAGAGAGACAGGTACAGACCAGGCAGAGAGTACATGTGCAGTTGGAACTGCAGTGACTCAGACTGAAATGTTGGGAGAAGTGAGATGGAGAGATGAGTGGTGGAAAGAGCTTGAGCAGGGTTTGTAGAGGAAGAAAAGAGGTGGTGGAATGGGGGTGGAAGGGAGGAGGATTGCTTTGGAGAGAGAGAGCTGCATAGTGGAACTAGAGGCTGAGTTTGGGTTAGACTGTTACCTGCCTTGTCTTTTAAATGTTCCTCTTTGGTTGATGACCACAGCACACAAAACTGTGGTTCTTTCATCCTGACTGGCATCTCCTAAGCCTGGAGTGGTAGTTTTCACACTGAATATGTCCATAAAAAGATACAGAACCTGTTGTAGAAGCTTCCATGGAGAGGGGTGTATTTCTTTTTCTGCATGTGCAAGCAAGTTTCCCTCTCTGACTAGGTCTTTTTGTGTGTTTATGCACGTGTGCATATGCATGGTCAGACTCATACAAAATTGGAGAAGTGAACTCAGTTTACCCGGCTCTTTGCTGAACTGAGGTGAGCCGTGCAGCCCTCATGTGGTTACTCTGGGCTGCTCCACTTACCCAGACTGTCAGTGGTGCCTCTGTGGTAACCATGGCTGAAAACAATGATTACATTGCAGTGTGTTGTTGCACATATCAAGACAGAGGAACCAGGATGACAAGAAAAAATGGCTAGACCACAATTAAGCCCAGAAACATTTGTCCACATATATTTAGACTTTGTTTAAATTCTTATCTAGAGTCACTTACTAAGAGTTATGTAACTCCCATGTGTTTGAATACACATACACAGAAGATAGGAAAACTTTACTGTTTTAATGGAATGGAAAGTCTTTTAACAGTAAGTGAACCTGTGGAAGAATGATCAGTTCAGCTCAGCAGCCTGTTGGTGAAACACTGTTTGCATTGAAGTTTTAACAGCCGTCTGGATGGTGTGACAGTACTTAATTATGCACAGCAATGTATATCAGCACTGGGATATAGGTGAACAGACAAGGTCAGATTGTCGTGAAGGTCGGCCAGATTATTACCACAGAAATATGAGTAGTATAAAAGAAATATGAGTTGTTTAAAACAATGTACATTTGACCAAGTTAGGTATGTTTTGTGACTGTTTAAAAGGCTTTGCACCCTCATATTTTTTATTTAATGGTTTAGTTTGATATAAAGCTGCTGAAATATGTTTTCTGACTACATATAAGTGAAAGACATCTACAGTCTAACATAAATTGTAAATCTAATGTTTGAGAGGGTGGATGGAAACAAACGATCTTTTGTTATTGTTGTACTGACCCATTTTTTTAAACAAATATGTAATTTTATTGCTGTCCTACTGCAGTACTGTCCTTTTCTAACATTGTTTGCCTCATGTTTCACATTGCACACTGCACACAGGCATCATTACTTATTTCCCAGTTGCTGTAGGGTACTTTAACTTTCTATTCTGTTCATGAGTCGTATTGAATGGGTCCTTTCTAGGGCCCAACTGATAAAATAATTTGTCGATATTATTGGCCAATATTTGCCTATTTCAGATACATTGGTATCGGTCTATATTTTCTCTGATAAGTGCCAATATTGAAACTATTAAAGACTTGAAAAAATGCTTGGACTAGTAATTTAGTACTTTGTTTATCAGAAGGCGTTTCATTATTTAATTGGTGTTAAGTGAAGTATTTGTTAGATATCCTGCCTCCATTACATATTGTTGTCACACACATTTGATAACCACATTCAAAATATCTCATATTGGATATCAGAATTTTTTTTCTCCCCAATAATAGTATCTGCATCAGCCCCAAAATCCCATATCGCTTGGGCCCCGGTACTTTCACATTTTCAACAATTGTATTGATTTGTGAGGCTTTTTCAGCTGTTGGATAACCTTCATTTTTTCCTTTTTTTAAGGTACTGGAGAGAGTGGCAAGAGCACCTTCATCAAGCAGATGAGGATAATCCATGGGTCAGGCTACACAGATGAGGACAAGAAGGGCTTCACCAAACTGGTCTACCAGAACATCTTCACGTCAATGCAGGCCATGATCCGTGCAACTGAGACCCTCAAAATCCCGTTCAAGTATGAACAGAACAAGGTGCGTACTAGAATGAAATAATGTTTTGTTATTGAAATGGATATCTACATTCATATACTCCGTAGTTTGTGAGGTCAAATAGCTTATCGGCTACTGAGATAATGATACTTGACACCAAATTTATCAGGGAAATTATTGAAATGTATCGAGACACTTTAAACTTACTTTCTCAATGATGGTTTTGCTGTGTATAAAGGAGTTCCACAGGAACACACTATTTTTTGCAAAAGGTCAAAAATAGGATTTCTGAATTTCTATTTTTTGTTCGATATTCCTGCTGATTTGGTGGGTGGGGCTCATTTGTATTAAGGTGATGTCACGTACTTATGTGCGCCATTCAGGATTTAGCAGTATAAATTTAAAATCTGAGGTCAGTTGGTGAATTTTTAAATCTAACTACACCTGCACAGTCCAAATGAATCAAACTAGCAGAGTTTTTGACTGTTAAAATCCTTAAAATATGTACTGCAACTGCATATGTGAGAACGTGTTAAGCCTTCATAATAACCCTTCAGTGGCTCTATAGGAAGTTATATGAGGTCTGACGAATTGCGTCAAATGATGTTACTTGATTGACACTAAAGACAACAATTCTAAAAATAGAAGAAATAAGGAGGTGTGGAGTTCTAAAGAAGTAAGCTCACCAGACCTGTGTGGCCTGCTCTTTATTTCTGCTTGAGGCTATAATGCACCTGGATTACTGAAGAAAGTCACGGCCGTCTAGTTGCATTATGGGTAATCTAGGTGCCAGGTTTTGAGAAGAAAGGATACTAGATTAAATGGATTGAAAATACAGTATGTCTGGTGCTGCTCCATTGATTTTTTTTTTTTTTTTAAACTGTTATCACATAATCATGATTTAGAAAATATTATGGCCGTTGTGTGCAGTCTTTCTCTTAAAGCCTAATTCAGCCTCCTAATGAAAAGTTTGATCACTGTCCTTGTGGCCAGTAAGCAGCGTGCTCAGTTGCTCAGTCCAATACTTGTCCGCTTGATCTCATGTAAACCACTTCCAAATAGATCATGAATCTGGCAGTAAGAGGCGATGTTCTTCTAGAATGAACTTTTTTGGAATTTTACTTGTGAGTGTAATTAAATCCTCATATATTTAACTGACATGTTGGTGGTGAAAATCATGCCGTCCCTTTCCTTCCAGAATAACGCCCAGCTGGTGCGTGAGGTAGACGTGGAGAAGATTTCATCATTCGATCAGCCGTACATCGGGGCGATAAAGATGCTGTGGGCTGACCCTGGCATCCAGGAGGCCTATGATCGCAGGAGAGAGTACCAGCTCTCCGACTCAACCAAATAGTACGACAACATTTTATTAATCTACTTGAATGTACGATCATTTACTTAATTTCTAGAAGTGGAGACAAAATATCACTGCACAAACGTGACATCTAAAATTCGATGTAGTGAAATTAGTTCTAACAGTCCGCATAAGCATAGACATGAGTAATGAAGTCACAGATGCATTAATAATAATATTAATAGACCTTTTTTAAGCAGTTTTCTACCTTTGTTAACATGCACTTCACTGGAGGAAGGAGGAAGGTTGAGGCAGATGGTGAGAGTCAGTGAAAAGGAAGAGATGCTGGCAGGTTTATAAACGACTGCTAATAATATCACTGCTAATTTCAACCTGCATTAATCAAGACTGTAAGGCTCCTTTTTAAAAGCAGAGAATTGAGGGAAAAATAAAGCTTATGCATGGATGTATTTGTGTGTGCTCAGTGAGTTACTGCTGGCTATAAGCATATTGGTTTTAAAGTTATTTTGTAATCATGTGTTTTGACAGAAAGCAAATGTTTGTGTCTGTTCTTTGTCAGAATATGTGCATGTAGTCTCCTACTGTTGAGACTGGTGGTTTCCCTCCGTGTGCATCTCTGTCATATGTTTCCTCCCCATCTACAGTTACCTTAATGATTTAGAACGAATAGGATCACCAGGGTACGTGCCCACTCAGCAGGATGTGCTGCGGGTTCGAGTGCCCACCACCGGCATCATTGAGTACCCATTTGACCTGGAGAATATTATCTTCAGGTACTGGTGTCAAGCGTGTCACTGGTTGGCTAGCTGCTCGACAGTTGGCCAGCCAGTTGGAAACCGTCGATGCCGCTATCTCCATCTACCCTGTGCTGCGCAGCAGGGCTCAGCACTTTAACACATCCGTGATGGTACACTCTCAAAGACTGGCCTCAACAAGAGGCCCCAGCTCTGCTTTCAAGACAGTCTAGAAAGGCAATAATTCCTATTTTCACCCAGGCAGTCAAAGTTGGCCTCTTGAGTGCTAAATCATCTTTTTGGAGTCCAGTTAAAAGTTCCTTCTTCCCGAAGCCGTCAGACTGAGGGCTGTGAGGGGGAGCACAGTATGAAATTGAGGAATGTTTTGTCTTTGGGAGCTGCCATCAAGGATGAAGCTGGATTTCTGAGAGAAAAGTTGGGGGAAGAGGAACAAAATGTCACCTAATCCCCTCATAACTCTTGGGAATGGTTTTCTGCGGTTACATCTGGACTGATCCACTTGCTTTTGGTGGGGGTGTGCTGTATCTGCTGGTATGCTTCACTTTCTCTTTCCTCCCTCTCTGTCTGTTGTTGTCCTTCCTGTCTCTAGCTATCTAAGTGATCTGGATCGTATTGCTGAATCGTCCTATCTACCAACCCAACAGGACGTGCTTAGGGTTCGAATCCCAACCACTGGGATCATAGAATACCCTTTCGACTTGCAAAGCATCATTTTCAGGTAGAAAAAAAAACCTACATTACTTTTACTAACCCCACGTTTGTACCTTACCAGTGGTCTGTGTCTTTTTAAAACACCCTAAAGATCATCCTAAGTCACCAACATGTTTTATTTCCCCTCTTAAGTTGGAAAAATGTCCACAATTCTGTTATTTTCAATGCATTCCATGTGCAACACTGCAAACGATTTTATTAGAGCTGAAACAAGTAGCTGATCAATCATTAAGCGGATTTAAGCAGAAAATTAATCTCTGCTATTTTGATAACTGATTTAAGTGGTGATCCTTCAGATTTCAGTCTGGGTTGATTTGGGGACATCTGTGGTTACCATGGTAACAGCAACTGCAGTTTAATATGACGGCAAAAACTCCCTGAGCAGCTCCATAGTCAGAAATATGACAGGAAACCGAATAGTGTCTGTTTATAGGGCCACCAAACAAACTAATGTTGTTTTCCTAAAGATGTCAGTTAATAAGTGGGATTTTTCCATCATGCTATGAGCAACTGTGATCGGATTTCATGCTGCGAACCCTGTGAGTAGTTTTCCTGGCAACAGCGGGACAAAGTAAAAGGAGTCTGTCAGCTTCCTGAGAAGTTTGATGTATGCAGCGTGTCTCCTGCAGCTCTCCATCAAACGGCTTATGGCGGCTGCTACCATTTACCAATTAGTGCTGAACAGACATTACAAATCATGTGCTGAAGAGGCCAAAAATGACAAGTTTTGTTGAACAATTTTTAATGAACAGTCCAGGTTAGCTTTGACCTTGGTGACAAATACATTAATTCTCTGGGGCTGCTTCATAATAAAAGAAAAATAAAAACCTTAAACTTTACCCTTCTTTCACCAGTTTAACCCTTTCAAAGTAAGACACATGGTGTATAAGGGTAAACCGTAAGGCTGCTATCAACGAAAAAAAACTGTGCAAGAGTACTTGTATTCATTGTTTCTTGCGACTGCATTGTATAGGCGTGCAGGTAATCCAAATCCAGCGCTGAAAAAATGAACCTTGCATCTAATAAAACCATCCTAAAAAAGAGAGGCTGTTTCCTGAATGTAGAAGCATCGACCATAAAATGAATTCCACTGTAGAAAAATCCAGACCCAAAATCATGTCAAAGATGAGATTTGATTTACATGAAATTTTTAAGGGTTGTAACTTCGAATCATTTTTCAAGCAGAAATACCAAAAGGAAATATCGAAGTTTAGCCCCCACCCAACAATTTGAAAAATTATGATTGATATTTTCACTATTCCCTGACAATTTCTACACCAAACGTTCCGCAACAAGATAATTGTTCATGAAAATAAATGTAGCAGAAACATACAAAAGTCCTGGCTGTATCTACATTATCATTTAACTGCAGTTCATAACTTTGACTGCAGTTAAATGATAATTAGTAAATGATGATTCCTTATTTCAAAATAAAATGAGACCTAGATGAAAGAGTAACTGTAAAATGAGTGGTGTAAATAATTATGGATGCTTCACGCAAATGCCTGAGCTTGCGTGTTCAGGAACTGAAAGGCACATAAGCAATATTTTTTACATAATTCTCCTTCCTAGTTTTTCTGCATAGCCCAGAGACACAGCTTTGAGGACTTGGCACAGGGACAGTCTTAGGACCTACCATCAATACGTCGAGCAGATTCCCTTCCTCCTTCTCTTGCAAAGAGAAAAGATGAGGAGATAGAGATGGACCCAGGGAAGAAGAGCGATTACAGAAGAGTGCAAATCGATAGGAAGCCATCATGTCAGCCCCCTCCTACGCTTGGCAAGGCTAGAAATAACTCTGCTTGCAATGAGGTTGTGCTGAAGAGGTTCCCAGCAGCCCTGCTGCAGCTAGCAGATAGACTCGACTGTGCTTGGCTGTGCTGCTGATGGTGAATCACTGCATGCTCTCAATGACATCAGTTTTGTGTTAACAGACCGAAAATATGAATATGAAGTGAGACTAAGCACGAGGTGTAAGATTTTATTTGAAAGAAAAGCATAATTATTAAGATGTCATAATTTAGTGGTGTATGAGACCATGTTGTCATATTCCTGCGGTCAAACATGGAGGATACTTGATGCAGGACGGCTTCCACAGCCTGACACACGTGGGACTTTGCTGCCTCTGCTTGCAGTTTACAGGACTGTAGCTGCAACAAGGAAGCCTTTCATAGACAAACATCTCCATTAGGCTTGCTTCCTTCTCTTTTAATTGGCTTTTGAAGTCACAGAAAATGTCATTTTACTGGGCTTATCCGACATAAGAGAGCTTATCGTGCTAAGTAGGTCACTCATCCTCGCTAAAGGAAAAAAAGGAGGTCGTCTGATGTGAAGGAGTTTTATTTTAGGCTGGCTCTTCTGGAGGACTCCATTTATCAATGCCGTTCCTCCTCCTGGCAGACTCACTGACTGAGCTCACCTTTGTGATGTGTGATCAAAGTTTCACTGTCCAGCTTTTCAATGATATTGTATCAGCTGATTTAACTGATGAGCCTCGTCAGGAGTTGAATTCATCGTCTGAATTTGAATTGTGGGAAGCAGTTCAGTTAAAATGGACAGAACCTGATTTTGTCCTTCCTGCCCCTCTTCCACTCTTTTTTGGTCATCAGTCTTATTTATTTAAATTAATTCCCTTTTACTTTTATAAGTTCTAATTTTGGGAGAAAACTAGAACAAAAAAAGGATGAAAGTGTTGATCCATCTCTCGTTGCACAGCCTTAAAAAACAGTGCAGTTCTCTTCCCATCTTCAATGGCTTTTCTTTGATTTCCTTATTTCTTTATTAGTCCATCATTTTCCTCATCTCTTCTCCCTCAAACACTCCCTTTGTCCTCTAATCTCTACCTGTTGCTCCTCCTATGTCTATCACTTAGAGCACTTATTATAAGACTATCAACAAGGAAATCTTTTGTCCCACTTTGCTTTTCCTGCATGGACTCACCTGCATCTACACTTGCACTTCCTTGTATTTATTTTAATTTATTGTAAGGAAGGTTTGGTCTGACCACTGTTTATTTTCTCAGTGCAAAAGCGGTGTCTATGAACTATGAAAGACAAAGGAGTTATTTCAAATATGTTGTCTTTATTTTAAACCTAAGTATCCCTATGGGGAGTAAAGTGCAAACTTAGCTTCAACCAACCTAAACCTTTTTCAAATAAAGGTTTGATCAAACAAATATGAATCCCCCAAACTGGGATTAATCAAGTGCCAGCCAACTTTCACCAAACTTCACTATGGAAAATAAGACCCAGAGCTCTGTGAGAGCCATAGGCTGCCGTATTTACCCTAGTTAAGGGTAAAATCGTTTTTCACGATTTTAATTTTTTAACATGGTCTAAACAAATAAATTGGAATTTCGATTTAAAATCGATCTATTGCCCAGCCCTAGGTTAGACGAAATGGCCTTTGATTATACTGATTGGTTACCACTTGATACAAAGTTTCATGTAAATTAGAACTTAAAAAATGGCAACAAAATGAAATGCCTCTTTGCACTGTTAAGTTTTCTACTTCTCTAAAATCCTGTTCCTGTCCTGATGGGGCTCACATTCTTTTCTGGTGGCCTGTCCTCAGTTGAATTGCTTTTAATTTTGCTCTGATGCCTTTGTTTAAATAACTTAAATGTACTACAGTGTGTAATTTAACAGAGCTTAAATCTTTGAGATAATTATTGAAATGCATGCTTTCCTATGTGCTAATAATTTTTAAGTTAAACAACTTAAAAAAAAAAAAAAAAGAATATTTAAAGACAGATTTAGAGATACTCTTTATTTCCTCTCTTTTTGTGAATGTGTGCTCTGTTTGATGGCCCTTCATCTTGTCTCTTCATGTTCAAATCAGGATGGTTGATGTGGGGGGTCAGAGGTCAGAGAGGAGGAAGTGGATCCACTGCTTTGAGAACGTCACCTCCATCATGTTTCTGGTGGCGCTCAGCGAGTACGACCAAGTCTTGGTGGAGTCAGACAACGAGGTGAGACAGAGACACAGAAATAGTTGCTGTTTTTCTGAATTGTTGGGAATGCACATGTTGTTTTGTCAGGCTGTATTTATAGCAACTCATTTCTAATAAAAAAATCTTGTTTTTTAACTCAATATTAATACTAATAAAACTAATTATCATTAATTTTGCAGTTTTTTCTCTTTTTTGAGAGAAAATTGAATGAACAGGCAGATCTGTTTTTTATGTACTGAGATGAAAAAATGTCTTTTTACAGTTTGATATAAACCATAAAAATACAACGTTGCATTATACCTACTGGTTTATAACTTGAATTTTAGATTAAGCTTCCTCAAAGCCTTTGAGGCTCCTACGGCTGGGGTGGAATATTCAAACTTAAATTACAAACATTCATATTAATTTGACAATAAAATGTAGCTCACTTGAACAAAGTCAAAATACTTTATTTTGATACATTACTGTGGTGTCTGTCATAGTGACAAACCTGACTCTGCCGTTAAAGAGTTTAACCTGGTTTCAGCTAATTTCTTT
>JAQFJA010000021.1:18285392-18295432 GCA_029874485.1 Naso brachycentron
AGAGGCTGCAGACATGAAGCTTTGCAGTATGTCTGCAATTTCTGTAATACAGTCATTCAGTTAGATATTTATCACAGGAATACCCATTTTAGATGCCACTAAGAATTTCACAAAACTCCTGGAATGAGCTGTCACTGGACATTTTACACAGAAATTGTACAATACTTTTGCAGCCTAAGTCCCCTCTTTCCATTTTATTTACACTGAATCAAACTACATCAGCGTAATGGTGCTCCAGTGTTTGATTTTAGGTAGCATGGTGGACGTGACGTGTAACACAAAGCATCTGTGTCTAGTATTATATTTAACGTACCTGTCAGGCTGCACTTTCTATGCATTAACAACTACAGAAAATGGTAATAACAATAATTTACCATCTATTTATAGGGCAGTCAGTCCCATTCGTTCCGTATTGGGTAAGGTGCTTCTGAATCAATTTGATGACATTTTCAGTGGCTTTTCTTCTGCTAACTGCTAAATGTGCCGCTAGTGGGATGCACACTTAACACATTGTCAAAACGTGACACCACTATCCCAGCATGCTGCCTTGATTTTCTAGTCAGAGGTGGGTTCAGCAGTGTTACTTCCTCCCTTGCCCACTCAGAGGTGGAACAACAACGCGCCACCACTCAGACTTTGCAGTTTTTATGAGGAATAGTGAGGCGTGATAACAGTGCAATATTTCTGTCCTGAATCACAGTGGAGACCTCCTTCTGGTAAAAATGGTGACGCACCTTCTGATGGGGTGAGAACTCAGTCACCTTTTCCAAGGTGAGAGCAGCTGGGCCTCTCCACCACTGCCTGCCTGCCTGTCTGATAGGAGGCTATTTTTCTAATCCAATTGAGTGCCCTTATGCTGCTTGATTGGACTATTAAAACCTAACACACAGGATTAAAAATTGGGTCTGGGAATGTAGCATGTCTCTTAACAGTTATTGCATCTGGTTCCTGTCTTAACCTGCTACAAAAAGCCATCCTAAGTTCCTGAAAACAACAACGGTATACTGACTATCCACCCTCTACTGATGCTTTAAACTTAAATATACTGCACACACATACATCCTCCTCCCCCTCCTCCTCAAATCCTCTTTTTCCTTGGCTGCTGCTGCTGCTGCTGCTGCTGTCACGGTAGCCCCAGGATGTGGAGAATGTGTGACACCCATATAGATATGAATGTCAAAGATAAGGAGTTGGAGGATGAGAGAGCAACAGCACTGCCTCATAATGACAGATGATGGATCTTTTAAACTGATGTGCTTTCCGCTGAATATTTCCTTTATTTCTCTTTGTTCACTCTGCAGAAACATGAGCGCTGAAGTTCCATACTGACATATGATAGAAACTAAAGCTTTATACTTCAACTGTGCATGCCTGCTTTGATTCTGTGCATGTAATTTTTACGTCCTGGTGACCACTGAAAGTGAATCGGACGTTGTGGCTATCACCACAGGTTCATGCAGTTGTGTGGAAGTGTCAGCTCATTTATTGTGGCAGGGTTGCTCAACGCTACTCAGGCTTATCAGCCAATCAGCTGATAAATTGCGTGACGTCGGGTTTCGTTTATCCAAAACTTGACTCTGTGTAAACACAGAAGCAGCCTAATTAGACTTACTTACATACTTACTTAAGCCTTTAAATTCCCTGGGGAACATACTCCATCGATGAAACCCCTCCGTCTTCTTTGGTCTTGTTTTGGATTTAATCGTTGTTTCTGTAGCATATAGGTTATTACAGGTTAGAATTGCTAGCCGCAAGCCTACCCTTAATTACTCTTTCCACCTTATGGTGGCAGCACCACTTTGTAACTTTGCCTGCCTGTGTGACCCCTACCAGCTGAGTTGATTTTGAGCGTTGCTGCTTCCAGGTGAGATGGAAATTACAATATTTTTCACTGAAAACTGAAACAGTTGTGTTCGTCTAACTTGCCAAGAGACTGTTGCCATGTATAAGGATTTAATGTAAAGAGACATTAACAGACAGAGTATGCTAATGCATACGACAAGCTATCAGGGAGCGACCTTGGCCTCACAACAACGGTTTTTAACACGGGCTTGTGAGTAAAATTAAAATACCACCAAAGCAAGCTAGGAAGTGGTCATGCTAATTGCTAAACATGGCAAACCTTTTACAAAAGGGTGAGTTTATCAAAGGAAAATGGCGGAGAAAATTTGTCCCGGGAAGAAGCAAGAGCTGCTATTGTTAGCCTGGCTGGTAAGGATCGACATTTGTTGCGTCACTGAAAATAAAACTGTTATCGAACAGTGCATGTGTATGTAACTGTTATGGTTAACAAAAAAAAAAACCAAAAACGTTGGCCCATGGGCATTTTCACATTATCATATCTTGCTCTCTTTAAAAAAAAGTTTGGACACCCCTGCCCTAGCCTATTGTCTTCCAGGTAATGGATTACAGTCTCATACCACATGAGGCCAGACAGGCTTTTGGGTTGTGTACAAGCTGTCTCGGCACGTCAAGCCCAACCAACTCCTGCTACTGTGTAGTGAAAGCTGCAACCACAGCTAATTAGACTACCCTTATCAAAATGAATGGGTGAACTTTCGTTTTCCCCACTTCACTAAATTTGTTCTGAATGAAGCCTCAGAAAGCAGAAGGAGAGCGCAGACGCGGTTGCAAAGTGAGTGTGAGAGAAGAGATGTAAACTGGCCTTATGGAAGACACGGGTTGTGTAAACCAACATAATACATAATCTTTTATCTTTTTTTAAAAAATGTATACTAGGGTACTACTGAGAAACTGGGCAAAATACCATTTTTCCTACATTTTAATGTTTGTTTCTCTCTTTCCAAAGGCACTCGCTGCAGGTTTAGTTAACTTTTGTTTTTTCTTTTAGTTATACGGGTGCATAATGTATGTTGAAAAATTAGAGTCATGGGTTGTGGTTCTTAGTTTTCTATATATTTATTGAAGTATTTGAACTATTGAAATCAAATAAAATAGCCATGTTGTTTTTATGCCTGGAACACAAAAATGATAAACAACAATTTTGGTTAATTCAGATAGTTGTCCCATTTAGATTACAAAGAAGACAGAGGTTTAACGGGGATTCATGTGTCTTTTTTTGTGTCTCTGAGCTCATTTTAATCCACTGTCACACGTTATGGGCACAGTTCATTGGTTTAAGAGGAAAAAGCCTCATTTGATAGTGGCACATGGCCTGATCTAGTTGATAGCATTTGCCATATTGTTTGGGTGTTGATTAATCCTAATGCAGCTTCAACAAAGCTGGCTGTGGCATGAAAGTGGAGCAGCAGAAAGGCCTGGTGCCAAAGCCGGAGAGTAGCGCAAGTAATATAGAGGCAAAATCTCTCAAGTCCCCTGAGCCCACGCTCGACTGTAGAGATGGCCACAGGTTGTACACACACAGACACACTCCCTCCTCCTCCTGCTTGTCTCCCTTTATCATGCGTTTCCTCCCAGATCTGATGTAGTGGTGGGAGGGTCAGGGGCAGAGGGTGCACGGGCATTATTAAGCCCACTTGAATTAACAGGACAGCCCCCAGCCTTTCCTCTTAAGCCTCCAGTTGGGGGGAGCTTAATCCCCATGGTCCCCTGTCTCGCCCATTAAACAAACTCCCCCCACCCCTACTCTGTCGCTCTGCTGCACACACTGTGTGTGTTTATGTGTGTGTGTTTGAGACAGAGAGAGCAACAAGCCTGGCTCTGTGTGTGTGCGCATGTGTGTGTCTTTGCTGTTGTGGGGTAGTGTACATTAAAACATGCACACACAAGCACAAGTATAGAACACATGAACATACACTTAAGCTCTCCTCACTGCTGGTAATTATTTCTTTAGTACATGCATAGAAATAAAAGGATTTTTCCCTTTCACCCATACAACATTGACAACGAGGACACACACACACACACACACACACACACAAACACACAAACACACACACACACACACATTCTTACCAGCCTCAAGGGTCTTACCTGCTTTTTGTATCGGGGGAACAAATTGAATGTGGGGCTTGACACATGCAGCGCAGCAGATGTCTGGGTTGTTAAGGTTAGGCCAGTTGATTAGCATGACAAACAGAGCCCTGCAGTCCCCCCACCCCCAAACACCCCCATCCCGCTGGAGGCCCTGGTTTTGAGTGGCTGAGTTGAGGCCACGGGTCACAGGTGATGTTGATTTTTGTGAAGGGCCACAGTGGATGATTGTCAAAATGCTTTGGGGTTGGTTGAAAGGGAGGGGTGTAGACCGGAGCAGCCCACTCTCCTTGAACACACCAAATGACTTAAGCCCCATTTCCACCAAGCAGTACACTTCAGTTTGGTACACGATTGTCAAAAGTTGGGAATGGTACCAAAATAACCAATACATACCAATTACTTTTTGGCACCCTTCCATTGGGGTACCAACATACTGACATGTACCTAAAGGGTGGAGCTAGACACGCTGCAATCCCTTGACTGTGAGCAGGCAAAAAAGTCCAGAGTGTCATTGTAGGACTGTTAATATATCCTTTTAGTAAGTTTTTAAACATTTTTAGACAAGGATGTAACCTAGTAGATTCCTTATTTGTTGGCAGTTTATTCAAATAAGTCCTGTTTGTCACGTGTTGTGAAGTTTTCGGACTTGTAAGGAGCCACAGCTCGCCGGGTGAGACTCAGTCGGACATCTTACAGCAGCAGCTCTACCCCTTACATCGTCACCCCGGAGAGAAAATTAACAGATGACAGTAATGATCTGTGCAACTTTAGAGATTAAACGCCGGCTGTAATGTTCCCATAGCATTTTAAAATATGGTATGATTTCTTTATAGAATATAAATATCGCTGATAAAATCTATATTTGTAGCTGCTACCTTAGCTTGTTTGAATGTACAGTTAAGACAGAACAACAACAACATCAGTGCCTCTGAGGCTCTGTATGCAGATAGCACCACACTTCAGTAAGTAGATATATTAATATGGATGTATCAGTCAAGTTCATTTTATTTTACTAGACTACATAACAGTTTGGATTTTTATTAGAGCTACATTATAAATTAAGCAACATAAGCTTCTGACTCTTGTTATTTTTGTGAGAAAAAGTGCATTAAGTGAAGAATTTAGTTGGAATTAATTAGTCTGGTTTGTTGTCATGATACTGTTGCCACCTGGCATATACCCCACCTACCGAATAAGGGTACGATCAGCAGTGGAGACAAAATTTTTGCTCTTTCTATATAAGAGACCTGTTCACCTTGGTATGCACAATTTCTTTTAGTATTTTTAACACCGGAAACATTACTATTCATATCATCCAAAGAAAAAATACAAATTGCTGTGAATTTCTTTCTTTATGTGAATATTAGTATTGAGAACAGTGAGACGAACAATGGGTTTTGCATATTTTCTTGTCAGGTTTAATTATAAACCATTGCACAAGAAGACAGTTCAACAAGATGACATAGTTAAAGAGGTGACAAAATAGGAAAAAAAAAATGTAGATGTAACTGGATGTTTGCTACCTGTAAATCCTGATTATCTCCAGTCTTATTCATTGCACTTTGTCACATTTCATTTCTGCCGATACATCACCTCAGCCAAGCTTAAAACCTCTTTTGTAATATTTTTCCAGCCTTTCCAGTATTTTTTATGTGCTGCTGTGAAAGTGCTTCACTTGCTGTTAAAGTGCCAGGTGTTGTCCAAAGGGGACATAGACAGCGGATGCATTGTAATTTATTGAGTGTATGTGGATGTGTCCTCACATGTAGACAGCACATACACACAGAATAGATCGAACAGATATACTTAGAATTTCATGTTCATGGTCAAGAAGAGCAATAAATAGGAGTAGGGGAATATTGACAAAATTAATCACAATATATGTTATTGTGTTGTCTGGGAGATATATATTGTAGTATAGTACATTATATGGAAAATCAAATGGAATAAGAACATTTTGTTGTTCTTGCTATGGTCTGTATGAATCAACAGCATAAGAAGAACTCCATCAAATGGCTCTCTCTACCATTTCTAAAATATCATATATTTAAGTTGATAATTCAGGTCAAAAATAAGTACAAGGATCCCAACATTTGACACGAAATGTCACGTGTTCAAACATGTAGTGAATTGTCAAAATTAAATATTAACATTTCATTAAAAAAAAAAGCGCTTTCCCCTAAACCTGGATGAAAACAAAATTTCTGTTATGAACTGTATGTGTGCCTCTCTGTCTCCATGGGTCACTTTGCCTTACAGAAAGCACTGCTGCACATTCACTAGAGAGAACGTGAATATAAATAAAAACAGATGTCAACAGAGCCGGGCTATGTTTTTGGTTTTGCTTAACTCTGCAGGAGTTACATGAATTCACAGATGTACATATGTGTGCTTCTGCAGCATTTATGAAGATACATGTAGATTTGAGTGTGTGTGTGTGTGTGTGTGTCTCTGTCTGTCTGTCTGTCCATGTGTGCACTGAAGGATGTAGTGTGTGAGAAGAGAAAAGTAGAATAGTAATGAGTTTGTGCCCGTGTGTGTTTACATGCACGTTTTAACACAAACAGTGGAGAGCCCATCGGGTGGTGTGTGTGTGTGTGTATTTTTTTTGTGTGGGAGTGAAGGCGGGGGGGCTGCATCAGTATTCAGCAGTGGCTCCCTATGAGGAGTGTGTGGGAGGAGGGTAGAAGTGAGTTTGGTAGTGGTGGTGGTGGGCGGGGCAGCCCTTCCTCAGAGCAGAACAGTGCAATGGGTTGGAACAAAGCGGCTTGACGGGGGGCTACTTGATTGGCCCGGCCAGGGCCCCTAGACCTGCCAAAACGCAAGGCACTGCACCAGTTCAGACAAGAGAATTAGCTGCTTTGTGTGCCTAAGAGCAGTAAGGCCCAGACTGGAACAATATGCCGGCTCATCTCTAGTGAAGTCTCATTCAGACACCAGAAAGATTCTCAGCAAGGCAATAAAAACCTCCCTCGTTCAGTCTGTTTGTCTTGGAGGAGGGAGTTTGTGAGGACAGACGTTGCCTATGAGACGGGACTGGTTTCTATTGGGTTGTACTCAGAATAGATGTTGGCAGGTATTGTCACCACCTTACTGTGAGGTTGGCGCCCCGCTAGTCCAAAGTGCAGTGAGTCCCATCTTTATTGAACATGCTTTATATTTGCAGCAGGACACCCTGTCAGTTGTGTCACACAGGCTAATGAAATTTTCTTAGTGTTAGCAGGTATTCAGAGGGAGGGAGAAAACCACTGGTGGCTACACTGATGTGAAGGTTTTGCTACAGGTACAGGTATTTCAACCAATGTGTACCTTCTTCAGTCATACAAAAGTGACTGTAGTAGTTGTGTGTATAAATTTAAAATGAAAATATGAGACTGATGTTCAAATTCTCTGTACTTTCTCACCTGTTCATGTTCAGTTGCTGCATGAGGTGGATTTGTTTTTGGAATGTTGTGAAATTATCGGAAGCATTAGCTCAGCTTTCAAAGTAGGAAAAGTGAAGGGAGACTGGGCTAAGGCTTCAGATGCCTTTCAACAGACTAAACACTTTCATGGAAGCATTCCAAGGGTCGTTTCAGACGAAAGCAGGTGTTGAATAGTCGGGTATTTAACAAATGAAGATCAGGTCGTTGTACTCCCTCACCATAGGGTTGTTCAGCTCGTCTCGCTCTGATTGGCCACCACAGCATAATTTTGGGTTGTTCCTCCGAAGGTTGACTCTGCCTCAACTTTCCCCCACAGGACCACAGTTTTCTTTTTTGGTTTGTTTTTGGGGTACCCTCTGCAGTCCACACCACTGTAGCCTAATCAGACTATGTCCATTAAAAGCAACGTTTTACCATGACAGCGGTTTCGGTCTGAATGAGCCTCAAAGTCTTAAAGGAAAACTGCATTTTTGGGGGGTTTAGCCTATCATCCACAATCACTATGTAAGCCAAGAACATAGATGCCTTTACCTTTTCTGTGCATTCAGTAGGTCGCCAGATAGCTGCCTCGCACTGGCAATTTTGCTCATTCAGTGGAAACAGTGGTGATACACTGTTATCGCCCTCTAAAGCCCCTAAAACACATCTGAAAATCTCCAAAACGATATAGTAGCAGATCCAGCACCTTTGGTAGTAACCTCGCCTAACCGAGGCGCTGTAACCGCATTGTTGTGACTGTCACTGTGACCCCCAGGCGTTGTATCATTACGCCCAAAAAAGTAGTTCTTTGGTACTTGCACCCACAGTAACAATGTGTCCATAGCATAAGTAATATGCAGGTTACAACACGTAGATGGAGCATGTTGGAGATTATTTTGGTGTGTTTGGTTGGCTTTAGAGGGCAATAATTGTGTATCCCTACTATTTCCATTGAACGTGCAAAACTGCCAGCTCGAGGCAGCTATCTAACGACCAACTGAATGCACAGAGAAGGGAAAGGCATCTGTGTTCTTGTCTTACATAGGGATTGTGGATGATAGGCTAAGCCCCCCAAAAAAGTGCAGTTTTCCTTCAACATAGTGAGCTCCCTGTCAATGCACTGGTGTCAGTGAAATGAAAAAGGACGCTTCTCTAAGACATGCTGAAATTTCATTATGATATAGCATAATAATAAAGATTAGACTGGGACTCATTAGCAGATACTCAAAATTAAATGACTGGGATCGCAGTCAGGGGGAAGAAATCTCTTCATTTAAATCTTAAATGTGCACTCATCAGAACTTCAGTGGCGGCTCTTCATTAGAGCAGAGGAAACAGAAGTCCCTGGTGTCAGCCACATGCTGCACTCCAGCTTTCTTCTTTCATTGTCCACTTATTTGTTGTGAACTTTGGGACTAATCTTACTTTTCTCCCTCCCCGTCTTCCTTCCTTCACTGGCTGTTATAAGTAATAACCTTGGTTTTTACAAGCAGGCATCAATCATCAGTACAGCCGTACTGGGTGTAATCTTAAAGCCCCCCTTCTGCGAGGCTGGCTTTAATCTCAGCCATGGTCTCCAAACCCACAGCCCTGTCGGCCTCACCACTTTCCCCACTCTTGACAAATTGCCCATTTCCCTTGGCTTTGCAATCTCTGCACTATTTCCAGTGTGTCTGTACAATGTGTGTTTGTGCGTGTGTGTGTGTGTGTGCATGTGCAATGTGAGTTGTGTGTTGGTATGTTTCCCTCTACCTTGTATGTGCTGTGTTTGTGTTCAATCTCGTGTGTGCGTCTGCAGATTAAGTCCACTAAATTTTTGTGAATTTGTGCACATTGCAGGGCAGGGGGCCTGAAGTGTCATGTTTGTGTGTGTTTGTACTTCGTGCTTGGCTGGCCTTGCATAGGGGGGTCAAGATAGTTCCTAGGAGTGGGGAGGGAGGCGGAGCCGTGCCAAGCCTATGTTAGCAAGGGCACTTCACTCGAAGTGATAAAAGTAGAATAATCCCCTTTAAAGCGTCTTAACGAGGTCAAATCTGTTGGGCTGCAAGGGGGAGGAGTGTGTGTGTTTGTGTGTGTGTGTTGTGGGGATAACGCTGCAGAAATGGGGTAAGCCTTGGCTTCATTCGTGAGAGATAATAATCAAAATCAAATTCCTGGCCCAAACAGGATTAGGCTCTCCTGGAGCTCTAAAGCCCCTGTCCAGAGCGGCTGAAGACACAATCCTATTCCTCAGCCTCTTCTCTCACACACATACACAGTAAACACACACACACTGAGCGGCTAACATAGCGAGGCTCGCTTGGCCCAGACAGAGTTGGCCGGGGTGAGCTTGGACATGGGCCAGTTAGCCCTGTCCCTCTCTCAGATCACTGGGCACATACGCTTTAGTCCAAACACTAATCTGGGATATTTAGATGAAATTGTTTGGTTGGAGCTATTCTTAGATGGAGGATGTGATCTTGTTTGGTGCTGGTGTATTAGCAAAAGGCTTAAGCCCAGCGTCTGGCTCGGTGCATCATGTCATGATGGATTTTTTGAGAGGTTTGCCTACATGTTAAACACATACCGTATTTGTGCTATATCCACCCGTACACACAGTGGGACATAATTATCCACTTCAGTAGGATGAATGCCGTGTGTAGAAACTTATATTTTAGAGGAAATTGGCCCAGAAAATGG
>JAQFJA010000021.1:18319959-18332984 GCA_029874485.1 Naso brachycentron
AAAGTGTCCCAGTGAGACTTGTCAGTGTGACAGTGATCCAGCATGTGCAATAGCAGGACCCTGAAACGAAAACAGCTACATGGGTTTAATTGTTTACCTTTGCGATTTTCCTGCTGTGACACATCTAAATATATTCTGTGAAGAACACCTCAGGCCTGTGTTATACTCCCAAACAGACGCGTACACGGACAAACTGACACCATGGAATAGTAGTACTTCTGGGTTGTTTTTTTGTTTTGTTTTTTTTAAACTAATTTAAGGAGTCTGTGTGGAGGATGCTTTCCCCACACGCACAGTGGTTGGCCTTTACAAGGTTTTGATGTAATGGCAAGGACAAGTCTGTGCAATCTCAAAAAATTGGAGGTGCACAGATTTTCATGCAGAGTCTGCACGTAGGGCAAAATGTAATTTATGCGAACTATTGCAGAGGTGGAAATTATAATTTTTGGACTGAGTGGGTTAAGGGCCGAGTACTACAGACAGGACAGAGATTGAGATTGACAAGCACATTGTTGGTTTTGGTCTTTTTTTTTTTCTTAAATTTCTGTTAAAATAACATAAAATCTGAGAAATACCAGTGTTACCCTCTAACTGGGAACGCTCTCCTTCACAGGCTGAGATAGTGAAGAGATTGAACGGGATCTGCGCACAAGTCCTCCCCTACCTGTCTCAGGAGGTAAGCGCACACATACGCCAACACAAAGACGTCACTAACCCGCTGACCCTCAGCCCTATTCCTTACATCCTGGAATGAGATCACCCTCATTCTCGCCTCATTACCTCTCCACCTCCCTGACCCCTCTCTCAGCATCCCTTCCTCCTCTCCTCTTCACTCCTCTTCTTCTATCATTCATCATCACTCACATCCCATGTTCCTTCCCACCTCGCTTTCGCTTTCGTCCTCCCTCCCCCACTCCTCTGTGTCATATTCAATCTGTCCTCCCAGCTCTCCCTCCTTCTGCCTATCCCCTCCCCGTCCTCCCTTTTCCCCACCCTCCCCCTTCTCCACCTCCTCCATCCCACTCCTCTTTTCCTTTATACGTGTGTGTGTTTGTGTGTGTCAGCGTAATAAATGGTTGTGTGATTCAGATAAGCCATGCTCTTATCTGCCCACCAGGGCGTTGACCTCCACCCATTACAGCACACCAGCCAACCATCTATTCACCAGTGTCACACAAGGCTTTTTTGTGTGTGTGTGTGTGTGTGTGTGTGTGTGTGTGTACACATATATGACTGGATGAATAGCTGAATAGCCACAGGGGGGGATGCATCACCAGAGAGGTTTGTCGGGTCTCTGTTGGGACTATTGATATTGATCTAACCTCTTCACCCCCCCCCACCCCACCCCACCCTACCCCAAACTCCCCCCGCCTTGTTTCTGTCTCTCTTTTATGGTCTCTCTCACTTTCCTTCCCTTGTCCTCGCCGCCCACCATCACCCTCCATCTCCAGCACCAGCAGCAGGTCCTGGCGGCCATAGAGAGGGCCAAGCAGGTCACCCCCCCAGAGATGAACTCCATCATAAGGGTATGATGTTCCAGCCCCCAGCCCTGCCTTAGGGTCTTGTGATGGCTAGAAAGCCCAATTATTGATCTTTATCACTTATTCTATTGTTGTCTTTAATGACCCTTTTTATTTGTTGGCTTATTGTTTGGAAAATATTTACATCTATTCTTTAAAATTATTTAATCAAGTTAAGTTTATTTAGCTTCTTTTGATGTCGTCATTATTTACTGGTTAATTTAAGAGTGTTTCTTTAAACAAAATGCAACATGGGGAAATATAAATTTAAGTTGTCAGTATTGATTGAAAAATTGGAATGTGGCCTGTCATTCTCATAAATCATTATAATGTATATTATGTTACCAAAATAAATAAACAAATGCAATCCAATACAGCCGCACAACAATGAGTACTAGATTTTTAAGGGAAAGAAAAAGTTTCGATTTGTTGATATAAATCAGTTTAAAAGAAAAGGACGCAAAGATGTATTCCACTGATTTTGATCCCTCTGAACAAAAACAAATATTCAAAATTAAAGCAGCAGCAATGTCTTGACTTGTAGTCTTAAGCATGGGTCCAGCCCCTCTTGGTAAATGCACAAATTTTAAAACTGCATGATTCTCAAATTTAAAAAAAGCTTCCCCAGACCCAAAAAAGACATTTTAAAAACAGGCGCAGTAGCATCAGTTATCATGAGGGAAATCAGTTTGCCGCCTCTTTATATTTTATCATTGTGTTGTTGTTTGGTTATAACAATAGAAATATTAGCTAGCTGGCTAAAACACTAAATCAATATGTATGAGGCATTAACCAGCTAACCACAATCCTTCATCCTTGTGACTTTAATGTTAGCCGGCTAGACTTTATTGTTACAAGCCGTGTGCTCGCTAGCTTAGCCACTCCATCATTTCACCAGAGATTTAGAATGAGGTAGCTGAGCCACTCCATCATTTTGCTATGTGTGCAGTGCTAGCTAGCTTAGCCTCTCCATCACTGTAATGCAAGATTCAAAGAAGTGCTTCGCCTTTGTCTTTGTGCCGACTGCTTTAGATTCAGAGGCTACTGGTCTGCATAGGCATATTACAGGGACCCAAACAATTTAGTCAATTTTCTGATGCCTATCTTATCTTACTCTGATATCATACTGTGTACATCATATATACTCAAGAGAGCTCTGGTTCAGAATGTGAAGCTGAGCTGTTGATTCTGCAGGTGTAGCCTGTGCAAACTGTGACTGTTATATACTATTGATGAGAAGTCAGTGTGGATTGTTGTAAATCAATACGCTGGTCTTCAAAAAGGAGTGGTGAAAATGTACAGACTTGGCGGTAGCAATTTTTTCTTCCTTCAAGTTAAAATGAAATGTATGTTTTTTTGGACCAATCTCTCAAGAAGACAATATTTACATTGTCGTGTTGTGTATGTTGAAAATTGCGTCTATTTGCATCTGTTTTAATACAGTCCTGATTTTGAAAAAGTTGGGACGCTGTGTGAATGAAAACAGAATGCAGTCATATGCAAAAATGAGTTGAAATCACATGTAGTGACATCGTTTTTACTATCGTGTTTCACAAAGTGGGTAACCTCTTCCCATTCTTGCTTGTGACCTACTGAGCTTTTCGAGGATGCCCCTTTAATACCCAATCACAAAACCATTACCGGGTATCAATGAACCTGATTACCTGAGGAAAATTCTGAACAGGTGTTTTTTGAACATTCTTTAACTTTCCCAGTCTTTTCTTGCTTTTGTCCCAATTTCTTTGAAACATGCTGTTGACATCAAGTTCAGAATAGGGCTATATTTACAAATAAAATGATGTGGATGATGTAAAGCATACATTGTTTTGTACTGTTATTAATTGAGAATATGTCTGAAAGGAAAAGCAAATGTTGGTGTTTTTGTTTGTTTCACACAGCATTCCAACTTTTTTGGAACTGGAGTTGTTCTTACATTAAGGACACGTCCTCCAAAATAGAAAAGTCCTCTTCTCCTTCAAATGCACATTTTCTGACATGTTATATTTTGTGGGCAGGTGTGTGTGTTTGGTACATATATGTAGAATATGTTTACTAAATAGATTGATCATTCCTTTGTGTTTTATTTTTATTTTTAGGCGTATGTTTTGTGTCCTGTTGGCACATGTGCTTCACTTTTGTTCATCTGAAAACCTAATGAAAGTAAATAAAGAAAAGAAAACTGCATCTATCATAAATAAGTTATGTGGGCTGCAGATTTTCCATCTCCTGCCGAGCATGTATTGTAGCCTTCCATCTATCCTGTTGTGCCAGAGCTATTAGCGCTGTGCCTCAGGGGTTATATATTAAACATAATTTGTGATGTATAATAGGTCTGTGCATTGCAGATTTTGCATTTCCCTCAGTGTTTTGCAGTGATTTGTGTGCTGGATCTACCGTGGTGTGTCTAAGTTGTGTCTGGTTGTCTTCCATGCAGCAGCAGCTTCAGGCTCACCAGCTGTCTCAGCTCCAGGGCCTGGCCCTGCCCATGACCCCTCTGCCGCTGGGCCTGAGCCAGCCAACCCTCCCCGCCGTCACCACCTCCTCCGGTCTCTTCTCCCTCTCCTCCCTGCTGGCCTCCCAAGCCCAGCTGGCCAAGGAGGAGAAAGCATCACGTGACGGAGTTGACAGCCACCGCGAGGAGGACGGAGACAAGTCCGATTAGATGGTGTCCCCATTCAGCTCTGTTTGTATCCAGAGACCTGAATCCCCAAATCTGAGCCCCCTTTGGCCTACAGCCTCTCCCCTGGTCTCCCTCTCTCTGACCTTAGCTAACACGGGCTTCAATCCCATCACCACAGCTCCAGCTACAGACCCCCTTACCAACTCCTTTTGTTGTAAGAACTTTTGCACTTGCCCCTCATGTCAGACTAGTCCTGATCTCTTCATGTTCATGCCTGGGTTGTTTCTTTATCTTTCCTATATGTGTCTTTTCTTCAGACAGTGTCTCCTTTTTGTACCCGATCAAGGTTTTTTTCGTGTGTTTATTTTTTTAACAGTACTTCTTTCTGTTCCTGTTCCTTCCTGCATCCCTGTAGCTCTGCCTCACAGTTCTTATTCCTGTTTATTTTCTGTTGTTTTCCCTCCATGCCTGCCTTCCTTCCACTCCCTCCCCACCTCTTGCCTCTGTTCTAAGCGGGTCCTTGTTAAGCAGGAATGATCTGTGAGACTGAACACACCGTACTGTAGGTGTTAAAACAGGCTAAACGTTACACAGGAAGTCTTTGGCAAGCTGTAAAACTTGTCAAACACAACACAGGATTCTTGCAAACTTAATATTTCTAAGAAAGAGCTCTTACAGAGATCTGTGGTGTTAATATTTTTGGCAGTTTCGATTGCATGCGTTCATTCAAAGCCAAAAGTTGGCTTTGAGTTTAAACGGTGAAATGAAACGGATTAGATCAGATTGGAATTTAATAATGCCCTCATGCGCCGGCTACAGAGAGAAACATCCTTAAAGCTACACACATCCCTGCAAAAAACTACTTTTAAAGCGGAATTGTTTTCATAAGAAGACATCACAGTGGACAAACTAGAGATGTTGTACATAATCCTCAAGTAATATGGAGAAAGGAAAAGTACCCTCTTGGAGCAAACTTAATGCTGAGAGCTGTCAGACAAGATAAATAAACCTAACCCTAACCTTAGCAAGTAACCCCCCCAACACACACACACACACACACACATTCAATTGTTGCCCGACTCAGATGATCCACATCAGATAAATCCATCCAGCACCTTAATTAAAAGGCAACATTTTCATTAAAAGTTAAATGAACAGAGATACCACTGGACTCCTGCACCCCCCCCCCACCACCACCACCACCTTTTTCATGTTTAATGTGCACTCATTTTAGAGCACGCACAGGGGGGACAGTGTGTGCATGCTGTGTGTTTGACAGCAGAGGGCAGTGTGTGTCTTTGAGGAAACCTCCTCCCTGGTCTCAGGCCTGAGCAGTACAAAGACAGGACAATGACAGAGCACGGGCTGTGTCACAAAGGGGAACAGCTTATTAATCCACTCTGTGTACACACCTCATATATAGAGATTAGACGTGTGACATTAATCTCTGCATGCGGTCAGTCTGTCATGATTCAGCTCTTGAGAAATAATCTTTGGTCTATTTTAAGGAATCCCTCGGCATGAAACAGGAACACAACCTGACCTGTGCTTTTGATCTGCCTGCAAGATTTAGACACTATACGTTTTAATTCACTGTCCATATACAAGTATGTTGCATATCAGACTAGCACTCCATCATACAGATGATTGAACACATACATGCAGCCCTTTGTGGGAAACCTCCACAACCCAGTCACATTAAACCAGCGCAGATCACACCGATAAAGCACAAGCGTCCCACATAGCTGCTCTGATGAGTAACAAACCCAAACCCCCCTCAGCTTCACAGGCCCGGAACACCTACTCAGCTGTTTTCAATTACTTTGTCCGATTAGGCCTCTAGTTATGTGGAAGTTGGTCGAAACTATGCTGGGAATAATCCAATCTCACCAAACTCTCACCAAACTCTTATGTGTTCATAATCGCCCCCAGGTTTCCCACATTCGTTGCTTCCTGGTGACCCAGTGGTTAAAACTTACACCAAATAATGGTAACATCCCCAGTCTGATTCCAGCAGGAGACCTTTGTTACAGGCTAATGCCCCATTTAATTACCCGAGTTTAATTACTTAACGATGAGCTTTGGCTGACATGAGGCATCCATGTTCGTTTGGCTTTCAGGCACTTCTGTATAATTAAGAGCCAAGTCAGATATATCAGAGCTTTCATAAAAATCGGAGTTTCCCCAGTCCTAATTACCACTGCAAGTGCGGGGGAGCTGTCAGTCAAGCACCCACACAGTCCTAAGAAGAGGTCTAATCAGGCAACAAATGAAAGCACTGGTTCGCGTGTACTTTTAAGGGGCCTGTTGCTGCCAAAATGGCCCCGTTAAATGTCTTTTTTTCTACTCACCAAGACTGACAGTAAATTTTCAGGGTGTTTTTCAAACATATTTCCAGCAGAGGTAGCCTCAATTCTCATGGAACCCTTGTGATTCGACGGTGGTGGCCTGTGTTTATCTGAGCGTTCATTTGAAGAAAGTGTGTGTTTTATACCCCCCGCCCCACCCCCCACACACACATGGAAAGACACAGAGACACACACGCACACTCCTCCTTAGCCACCTTTCTCTCTTTTGATGGCTAGCCTGTGAAAATGCATTGACGTAGATAGAAAGAAACAGTCCTTTCGATTTGGATGAACACTACTTAAAATGATCTCTGGCGTGATGATGAAGATGATAATAAAGCACATTTTGTTGATGAAGTAGTTCAAAAAGCCGACGCATAGAAATTGCAGAGTAAAACCTGTCACGCATTAAAGGTCATGACGACATGCTGGTGGGACGACTCCTTCGATGACGCCCATTGTTGTGTATGTATGTGAATATATAAACAAGGTGTGTACAAACAGTTGTACAGGTTTGGTCTTTAATAGAGATTAAATGCATTCCTGCTCTTACTACAGCTAAAGCTAACATGCTATTCTGCTTGTGAATTAAGCTCGCAGCACATCGTTCTCCCATCTAGCCACATGTTGTATGTATCTAGCTACATACTGTGCTTGTCGTAGTGAAATGCAGAGCGTGTAGACAAAGCGAGACTCACACACACACACACACACAAACACACACATCAGTGCATGTCTGCGGGGGAACCAAGATTGATTTCTTTCTAGTGGAGACTTTTTTTTTTTTTAAGGAATGTTTGCTCCAAACTGTCTGTGATCAATGCACTTGTTGTTTTTTTTCCCTCTTCTTTGTTTTGAAATATTAATCGATATGAACTAGAACGAGAATTACAAAGCTGACGTTATAAACATACAAATGAAATTCTATGTATTTGTTAAAGTAGTCTGAGGCGCTCGCCTCTTTATACAGTTATACATAGAAAGCTTTATGTGTATATAGCTGCATCTTTTCTTGTCTGTCCTGGATGATTCTTGTGTTGTTGTGTTACAAAACTAATGTGACACCAGGGGGGAAACTGCAGTACATTGACCTTTTGCCCTTTGACCCCTTTCTTCTTCTCTTCCCCCCTTAATCCCCTTTACCCCCGTGCCACATCCCATCCTCCCTTCTTCTTTCCCCCATAGCGTGAAGCATTGTAAGCGTTTTGAGCTTTGTAAAGGTCTTTTTTTAAATACTTATTTTGTGCATAATGTAAAACCTGAAAGTGTGTACTTTGGCAAAAAAAAAATGTTTTGTGTCTGAAATCATAGCTTCATTGAAACAAAAACAAACAAAAAATAAACTATAAAAAAGTACAACAAACATTTACTATAAATAATATGAAATGTTCTGCAGTAAGGAAGGACTTCTGGTGCCTTACAAATAAAGTCAATCAAATCGTAAGAAACCTTTTCTGCTCTTCTTTGACTCTGAGTGTTTATGTGTTAACTTAAAGGGAACAATATATAACTTAACCGTGACCCGCAGCTTGGAAAATGGCTGCAGCTGCAGCACTGCGGAGTTGTTGGGGACAGCTCCGCTAAACAAAAGGCTGTAGATAGACAGAGCAGTCGTAGCACATCAGAGGGAAAACCAGAGGACATTTTCTCTGTAAAATATGACCTGGTGTTAACTAAAATTGTTTTGTGCTAAGTATTAACGTGCACTGATAATTTTCATTTTTCAAAGTGGGTCACGGTCTTAGTTTCATATTGTTGCTTCAAATCTATCAGACTGCAGATTTTCTCCTGATTTGGATGGATGGTTTGGTGGTTAGAAAGCCTTAAATCTGACTTAAATAACTGATCACAATTTTTTTCTGTTTTAATTAGTCTGTCTGGTAATTTAGATTCAGATTCATTTTGTCCACTTGGGCCAGACATCTTAGATTTTAGAGTTGGCTGGCAGCCTCAGTAATTCTAGAAACGACCAAAAGCTAAAATCATCTAAATACTTAAAAGTATGAAAAACAAACTCATTACAAACCCATTTAGGAACACTCTGGAGCTTTTAAACATCAAACAACCCTCCTCTGCAGATGGATTTATAATGCATTGAACATCTCCAAATTTCCACATTTTTTCCACACTGATAAGACTCGCCAGTCACTTTTGTTTTAACTTAAAAGAACTAACTTAAATCCGATCTTTAAGTGTGATTGTGAAAATGGTCGATAACATTAATAGTTAATGAAGTAAAACATGCAAAACCACTGAAACAGAGATAAAGATCCCTCTTAACAACATGGCGCTGAAATTCTGTCGACACTTCCCAATAAGACTGATTACAAAAAGACACCTGAGAGAAAATCCATTTAGTTCCAGATACTAAACAACCAAAAGCTGACACAGATACAGTGCAGAAAGCAATATGCAGTCTGAACTCATCAACTTGGACTGATTTTTCTTAAAACTTGGGGCATAAACACAAGTTTGATGATGTTCTGTGACTTTGTAAAGCTGAAATCCACCATGAGAGCACAGGAGTGTCTTCACATCATATTTGGATTCTTTGTGACTTGCGTGGCCCCAATCTCATTATAAGTCTACCTCCTTTGAGAGTTTACATCAAGGTTTAAATTACACTTTTTATATCAATGATTTTACTGATTTAGTTAAATACAGAATACAGGATCTGATCCCTTCTGTCTGGCTGAGAGGCTCTGTAGTTCACAGCAGATCCACCAGGAGGAAGTGTTGATTTATGCGTACCAGCTAAGGTGAACTCAGCAGGTAATTGCTCAGAGGTGTGCTCACATAAGCTTCAGTATTTGTGTGTCACATTCGTCAGGGAGCTTCCTGTTCTTTTGGCTGCGTTGATGAAGGTTTATCTATTCAGCGCTGCATGTACCCGGCATTGATGTGACAGCTCAGAGACGGCGGATCACAGCCTGTTTGACACCTGTGCATAATCCTCATTTAGATGCTCTGTCTATTAAGTCCTGAGACATAACCTGGTTTGTTGCATTCACAGCTCGCTCGCACACGTGTACGCAGATAAATGCACATGCAATGGGTGCATTTTTTTTCTGTGTGAATGTCTGTTCAGCACATCCTCCTTCTCCATCCAACTTTCCTTTTCTTCCCCTCTGTTTGCCTTCCCCCGTGTGTCCATGCAGGCAGATGAGTGTGTCTGCCTGACTGTGTGTGTGTATGTGCGTGTGTGTTCACAAATAGAAAAAAGAAAGAGGAAGGCTTGTGAAACCTCAGAGTTCCTGTGGTTGCAGCCCTCCTTCCTCTCTTCCTCCCTTCCTCTCCTTCTCTCTCCCTATAGACAGCTCTGGATCTGACACTTGAATAAATATGAAAGTGCCCTATTTTTTCTCTTTCTGTCTGAGGATTCACACACTCCTCACAAGCAGCAGAGGCAGCAGAGGGGAGGGTTTTTTGGTCTTTTTCTTTGGAGCGGTTGAAAAAAAGGTAAAGCACCACAATCACACTCAAGTTGTTTAATTAGTGGCACCTTAAAGAGTAATGCAGCTGATGTTATGTATTTTTCTTACTGTCAACAAATCCCACAAAAAGAACAAAGACAATTCATTCATTGTAGTAATAATTGCCTGATATTCCTCTGTGCTACAAACATCCACTTGGGATACAAACATGGAAACTGTAGTTTATTTTAAGTCAACACCATTTACACCATCTGCATCTGTGACTGATGGCGAAATGTGGATTCATCCACATCTCAAAATAGTCCTCAGTGTGCTGTTGACTCCTGTTTGCTGCAGTGCCCACCTGTTTCAGGAAATTGCATTTGTAGAAGTGAAAAGCTGATGTCCATGACTCACAATTTTTGCATCTTTGGTAAGAATAAATGTGAGAGTCATCTGAAGCACAGCTGGTTTTAGACTTTTCATGGACAGAAATAACATCGTCACCACAGGAATATCATGTTGTTTTATCTATGTTTTTAAAGAGGACATACTAATTTTAAGATCTTTGATTTTGATTTTGGACTCATGTTAAGCAGTTAGACACAAGTGACCAAACAGTATATAGACCTTCAGAAAACTGTCACTCATGCCCTCTCTCTTCCTTCTATTCGATGCATTCCCTCAAATGGTCTGTGTAGCTTTCTCCTCCCCCTTTCCCTCCTCTGTGCGCGCCTCCACACTACGCTGCGCTCACAACCCCGTTACTGACACAAAATAAACACAGGTAGGACACTGATAAAATGTTACTCACAGCTTGCGCTTTTCACTCTTCAACATGAAAAAGCAATGTGGGAACAGGAATCCTTTAGCAGCAGCTGTTAATCCAGGTCATGTGCTCATGTTTAAGTAAATAAACCCACATGAAATAAATCCACAAGAAGCAGAAACGCTATCAACTTCTGTCTGGTGCTTGCTTCTTTAGGAAAGTTAAACAAAGTTAACTGTCCTTCTTTAACCCCCCCATAAAACACTTTATATGAGCCATCTCAAACAATTTGCTATAATCTGTGAAGCAGAGAGCAGAGCGCAGCAGTGTCTGAGCAGAGCAGAGAGGGAGCAGGTGCAGCGCTGTGTGCACAGAGCTGACATGCCCGGTCATGCCCACATAAGGACATACAGCATGCATTAACGTTACTGAAAAAACAGAGTTTAAAAAACCTCATGAAACACAGCATGCAGAGCCAACTGAAGCAGCCTACAGGGCTCACTCTCAAATGCATGTACCTTATGATGTGACACCTTTGCATTGTTTAACACAACTATCCAATATTGTAATAACATTTATAGGTCAGAAAAGATGGAAAAGCGTAATAGCTCTCCTTTAAGTATCAATCAATTTAAGCTTAAACTTTGACCCTTAATGACTTTCCTTTAAGGCAAATTGGTCCAACATAAATCTGAGGCGTTATAAGATGATTTAACTAACCCAAAAGATCTAAGGCTACTTTTCTACAGTTTGTAATTTTTTGTGATGTTTCGAACTCCTCCCTCTGAAAATCTCTCAAAACAATCGTAGAGAAAAAAAAAAACTCCCTCTTGAGTTACTTACATGTCTGCACAAGGAGATCAGCTTTTAATGAGGGGTCACACAAACGGGAACATTTTCAAACAAAGCCAGGCAGCAAACTTGAGTCCGCTGTCATGTGGCTTCTGCTCACTGCATCATATATCCAGTGCAGTCCTCTAGTAATGGTGGTATACCAACGCACTTTCCCCACTATGCACTTCACACCACTCACCTGATACCTGTGCTGTCACTTGCTGTCAACGCTCCCAGCATCCATCCACCTGTGGGCTCTGAGTATTATTGGCACGCTGCACTCCCTGCTGTGCTGAGCCTGCTGTGTTTCTCATAGGGAGTGATGAGGACAGAGACTAGACAACTCATATAAATGCTGTATATGTTCTACGATTATGCTGTAAGTCATTTAATGGGAAATGGCTGATGGAACCGTTTATTTTTAGTTGAAAGGATCACAAACCAAAAAAGCACATAAAGACATAAAAAAACATAAATGCATGTGCTCTATGTTTTCTTATAGGAATGCAAAAAGGGGCTGCACTGGAAAACAAGGTTTTCTGTGTCTGTGTGATGGTGATGATGATGATGATGAGCAAAAAGTGAGAGAGAGCGAGAGAAGAGGGAACGAGCGAGAAGCGTCTTGATTAATCATGATTGACTCATTCAGAGCCCACTCGTCTTTCCCCCCTCACTCCCTCGCTCCAGCTCTTCTTTATGGCTTGATTACGGAGACGTACTCTATCTCTCATTACCTCCCTTCCTCCATCCCTCACTCCTTTTCTCCATCTCTTCTCTCTCTCCATCCATCGCCCCCCACCTCCCTGCCTGAGCCGGTTTATTCATCCGTCCCCAGGAAAGGAGGCTGTCAATCTCCGTCTGCCGCCTCTCCATCCTCTAACCCGCTGCACGTCCCTTCATCCGTCCCTCCATCCATCTATCTCCCCCATCCATCACTGTCACTCTTCTTCACTGTCTTTTCCTCTTTCTCTGTCTGTTTCATTCGTTCCTGCCACTTTGAGACTATTTTATATATAAATTTTCTCTCTTTCTCTGTTCAAAGGCTTCCTCTATTTATCTTCCTCCCCCTTTTTCTCCTCGTCTGCATTCAGAGTGATCTGTCGCTCCATGTGTGTCTGTCAAGCACACGAACACAGATGGAAAAAAGCAAACAGACAAATTTTACTACCTCTTTCTCCCTCTCTCTCTCTCTCTCTCAGCCTCAGCTGGAGGAGCAGTCAGTGTTGACACAACCCGGTCTAATACAGATGCTTCCAGAGATGCACCATGGGACACCGTCTCTTGGCCTGCTTTTCTAATCTTGTCTTCTCTCTGTGCAGCTCCCCGTTACACACACACACACACACACACACACACAATCATTCTGTGTGTGTGTGTGTGTGTGTGTGTGTGTGTGTGTGTGCATTTGTTTACATTTGTGAGACATATACAATTGTGTGTTTGTGCATGAGTTTATGCATGTTTGCTGCGTGTGTATTGTATTTAAACATTTGTTTGAGTGTGTGTGTGTGTGTGTGTGTG
>JAQFJA010000021.1:18376863-18390850 GCA_029874485.1 Naso brachycentron
TTTTGGCCATCTTATTTAGTCATTTCATAATTTTTGCATGTTATGACATCACATATAGCCAGTTTATCAAGTCGTACAGTCAAACCTGTGACAGACTGACGAGGAGGTTGAACACACAGGCAGACAGACACCGACAGACAGGTGACGGTTACGGCCAGCGAGTCCCACCTCCGCCCTGTTATACGATACGGTGCAATGGGCTTCACCCGGTGCTCCCCCTCCTTCCCTCGCCTCCCTCCCTACCATAGATAATCCCTCCTAATTCTCTGCTTGCCCGTGCCAGCTCGACCAAATTGTGATTGACTGCTGTCCCACATGGTGCACGCTTGTGTGCGTGTGCTTATTTGTGCACAAGTGACCGCCGTCCCACCTCCTCCGCCTCCACCTCCTAGATTAACCGGATCAGTTTTGGGTTTCAGGATCCCCTATGCTGGCTGCTATGATGCTCACACACACATATACACTCATGAAAACACAGGCAGTAGGCTGTTTTTTGGCCCTTCATGACGCTCTATTGGACCCCTAACAGTCTGGACTGACATCTGTCACAATACAGGAGAAACAAAACACACACACACACACACACACACACACTCACACACACAACAAATGTTTGCTCTAGTGTACATACGGCAGGACTTGATGTTGCTTCCATCTTAGTAAACACTGCAGGCGGATGCCCATTTATTTCCTTATATAAATTATAGCTCAGTTTTTCTTTGACCTGCTGAAGTGTCCTTGAGCAAGATACTGAGTCTCCTATTATTACTAATAAGCATGAACTAATTTGATAGCAGCTTTCCATCCTTGTCTCTTTATCCTGACAGGCAGACCTTAGCATAAGCAGAGAATATTTCTTCCTTTGCCTGAGGACCTTTTATAACTTTATGTCTATGTGTGTGTGTGTGTTTCTCATTTCCTTTTTGCTCATAAGAAGTTTTATAGCTCCAGGGTCCATGAAGCTCATTCAAAAAGGTGCAACTGGCAAATCAAAAGGAAGACATTTTGGACTTTTTGTCCAACACATGAAAGAAATCCAAATCTCTCTCATCGTATGCTACAGAGGACGCCATGTTGACACTGACTGTTGTCACTCGCAGACCTCTTGTACAAGCCTGATCTGTGACTATGGGCTTTGTTTTATGACTTAGTGCTGCTGATGTAACCCGCCAGCAGCACTTTGTCTGCGTTCATCCGCATGAGTATGTGCCTGTGTGTTCATGTGTTCATGGCAGCAGATGGTGGGAGCAGTATTACCACAGACCGATGGACAGTACACAGGATAGAGCGACTCGTCTGTGTTGACTACAGCAAAGACAGCATGACTCTCTGTCTCTCTCTTTGTCTCTCTCTCTCTCTCTCTCTTCCTCTCTCTCTTCATCATCCTCCCATCCCCTCAGTGTCAGACGGATGAATGGCTGGCAATCTCTCTCAGTCAGCAGCCACGCCGCTCTTTCATCATCTGTCTCTCTGCTCGTTCTTTCATTTCTCTGTAAGGATGTCAGACCAGTCTATCACTCTCTCCGTCTCTCAGTCCATCCATCCCTCTGCCTGTCAGATGAATATCTATCCGTCTTCCACCTCTTTTCCTCCTCGTCAATCCATCCCTCCATCATCCCATTGTGTGCTTGTGTGTTGTGTGTGTGCTGGTGCGTGCTTAAAGCATGAATCTGCATGTGTAGTAGTGTGTGTGCGTTTGTTTGTTTGTGTGCTTTTCAGTGCGCTCATGGCTACGTGGGAGTGTGTGTCTAACTGTGTGTGCCAGATCGCTATCTATCCCCCCCTCCCCTCTGCCGCTGAGTGTGTGTGGTGTGAATCAAGGTCAGTGGGGATCTGTTGGCAGACACCCCCCATCCCATCTATCACACCCACCCCCTCCATGCCTCCCTCCCTCTCTCACCCACACACACACCCGAGGGTTTGTGTGTTGTGCCCATCCAGCCATCTAGATGTCCCTGCTTTGCCTGCCTCGGCTCAGTTTAGCTCAGCTCAGCTCGGCTCCGTGGATTAATTACTGGGGAACCCACCGCGTCTCTGACCTCCACCGTCGGACTAATTGAAATATAATTGAATTGTGCTTGTCTAGACTAATGAAGCCCCGCCACTGAAACCGCCAATCTTTTAGTCGTAGCTACAGGCCGATAGCCACCCAGCTGCACAGTAGCGACTGCGCTGTGTTGTTTAGTTTGGATGGATGAATGGATAAGTGAACAGCTGGGCAATGGTTGGATGGGTGGATTTATGGTCAAATAACAAATTAAAGCATGTTTTATGGCTTTAGATTCTAGATTAAAGGTTGCCATATCACCAGAGATTCTTTAACTTTAAATCTCAGTGCATCCACTCCAACCAAAACATGTCTTCCCTTATTTGAGAACTTTGATTCTAGCTTGTATAAAAGCTGCGTTTTACATCTTTGCCATTTGCCTTTGAAAATCATAGTGAAAGAACACTTAATTTTGGGAACCACAGTAGACAAAATCATGAAATATGAAATTACCAAACTTGACAAGCATTAGATTAGTTTAGTTTTCTGTTTGTGGCTTCGGTCTGCGGGTATCTGAGTTCAGTCCTCAGCTGTGGTGCTTTGGGTTCAGCCCTGTGTGCTCACAACACATTGGGCAGCATTTACAAGGTCGGATGCTGATGAGATGAGGTGCATCAGCAGCGTCAGAGCGTTTCTGCAGAGGGAGGTGGCAACGAGTCAGGATGGTGTGTGAACCTCAATACTCCTGTTGAGGCCGATCACTGACAGCTGATGAGAATTAGCTGAAAAGATGCGGCAGAGACACCTTGCAGGCTGCATCCTCCCAAGGCTAACAGCGGGTGTTCCACTGTGCAGGGAATATCTGCCACTCCATTTATAGACAGTTTTAAAAGATGAATGCATAAGTTATGATGTCTTTTTGAATATTCTGTAGATTTGCCTGACTACAAACATCTGCAGCGTCAACAAACATGCAGTGCTCTTGTTTCTTAAACTTCATGAAGGCCACGGAGGTGGAGGGTGGCTGTCGAAAGCGCTTTAGACAGACATGGAGGGCTGATAGGGGGTGGACCCTGGGGAGATGCTTGTTTTGTTGGGCCTTCTTTAGCTTTTAGCAGGTGAGAGACGGTACCGTGATTCCCTATAAGTTATTCATTTGACGTTTCCTCCCTTCTCAGCTCTTTGTAGGCAGGAATACATTAGCAACCTGGCAGAGTGTGGAGGATGCTAATGTGGAAGAGAGGGAGAGGGAAAGGAGAGGAAGAAAGGATGGGGGCAGTGGAGGGAAGGAGGCAGAGTCATTAGAGGAGGAGGAGAACAGAGAGACAGAGGGCACGGCTTTATGATGTGTGGGAAGGGGAAGTGACCTTCCCTATCACTTTCATCTTGGCTTTCCCCCCCCCCCTTGCCTTGCTCCCTCAAACACATACACAAATACACACACACTCGCACTGGCAGGTTCATATGCACTCACACACACGCACGCACGCACACACACACACAGACAAATGCATGCAAGCACATATATACTCAAATGTACAGAGCATGCAGGTGCAGATGTGCCACAAATACATAACAGGCACAGTGTATATAATCTCTTGAGCAGGGATGTGAACACACACACAGACACACACACACACACACACCTTATTGTCTGCTTTTCATCCTGTCTTACTCTTCTCTTTCTCTTTCTCTCTCATGCGCAGGTCCCCTTGCAACCTGGCCAGTCTTTCAAATTCACAGTCCTGGAAACTCTGGACCGCATCAAGGAGGAATTCCAGTTCCTCCAGGCGCAGTATCACAGGTAAACTCACACAATACACACACAATATCACCTTGCACACATGACAGCATGTCCTTATGGTATGTATAAATTCAGTCCTTTCTAATAAATTCAGTCCTTTCTAATCAAGAAGAACCACTGTGAATGGTCGGACGAATCACTCTTCTACACTCTTAAATGTTGTATATTTCCTACACAGTTTCTGAATAAATAAACTAGTAAAGATAATATAACAACATGCTGTGTGCTGGGCCTTAATTGTTATTAACACACTGAATGTACAGAATATTGATACTGATAGTGAGTTGCAGCCCTTCATACTGAATCCAGGTATAGCCGTCTCAAAGCTTTACTCACTTTTCTAACTTATCATTTTAGCCTAAATCTATTGATCATCCTTTTGTAATAGGTTTGCATCTAATTAGGGTTTAAATAAGGATGGAAGCTTTTACCTACACTTATCTTATCAGTGTTCTTTTTACACTAAGTGTCCTTTTTTAGTGTGCTTAGTGAGAATTCCAGTTCTTCCTGTGATATTAATAAAATTAAAGCACCATATATTTTTTATCTTATCTTAATGTTCTTCCGTTATATCTGCTAATTACACTTTGTACACTTTGTCAGAGTAAAACTGAAGTTTTGGATAACTGAGATCATAGTTTCCAACATCTTAAACATATTGAAAAGCAATTTAAGTTTTCTTTTTCCACAGCTGGAGGTCACTGATGGTCACGTCATGATTGGCTGACCAGAAGTGACCTTGGCCATCAGAGAGAAACCATCGTAGGTTAAAACATACAGCCTCTTGCTCACACCTCAGTGGGCAGGCCGAGCTGCCTGCTGCGATTCAGCAGCACCACTTTACTGCGAGGCATTGGACTGTTGATCTCAGTGACACACAGGACCTATTGGACTCCAGCATAAACACACCAGTGTACACATCACATATTTAACTAGACACACTCCCACAGACATTGAGGTGTGATGAATTGCAGTGGTGAATAAAACACACTCTGCTGGAAGTTGCTTCCACAAAGGCAATATTTTTCAGTGTCACTTTGAACAGTAATAGGCAGTCCAACCGTTTTTTTGTATCCTTACACAGCCTTAAACTATGTTTGACCTCTGCTATATCTAAGTCCTGTGGAAACTATAATTTATTTCAGTGGATGCAAATACACCATATAATCCGTGTGTGTGTGCGCGCGCGCATGTGTGTGTCCTTTTTCGTCCTTGTGCAGCCTGAAGCTGGAGTGTGAGAAGCTGGCGAGTGAGAAGACTGAGATGCAGCGGCACTACATCATGGTGAGTCCAATCAGGTCTTACTTGAAATGTGCGGTGCTCTGTTAGTCTGACTGGGCTACTCAGAAACTCTGAAAAGATTCTGATGAGTTCTGATATGAGAAGCACAATCAGAGGAGTTGTATCTGTGCTTTTAATCAGCTGGATTGATGTTGTAAAGTGTTTGTGTTGTTCAGTGAAAGCTCGGTTTGTCTTGTTCTTCCTGTTTTCATCCTCCTTCTAAGATTTCTTTCTCTCTGTTTTTGTTTTTATTTTTTTCATTTTATTCACTGGCTGTTGATGTAACTAAATAATACCAAGGAACTACACATACTGTATATTTTATATATAACGTATTATACATTTAAATCACTTATTTGTAAACATAAGTACCTTTAAGTGCCATTATTTGCTTTGAAAAACATGTTTTTTTTACGGATTTTTGCTTGAATTCTGAATGTAAAATCAGAAGTTGGACTATAAAGACTGAATTCTGACTCTTTAAACTCAGATTTTTGACTTCAAATTTAGATTTTTGGCATAAAATCTTTTCTCATGTGACCCCTGTCATCTTAAATGAATTTTGAATATTTTCAAAAGTAGAATTTGTTTAAAAGTGTATTACTTCTTTTGTCCTCTGTGTTTCTTGCATGCCATTTATCTTGCTCTCTAGCATGTACTTTCCCTTGTCTCTCCCATTTTTCCTCCTCAGTCTGTTTCTCTGCCTCTTCTTCCTCTCTCTGTTTTCTCTCGTGCACTAACAGCCTGAGTTCCCTCTGTGTCGGTGTGTCTGTGCGACTAAAGGCTCACATGTATTGTAAGCCTTCGTCTGTGGTACAAAACCCGCACAGAGCCGACCAGAATACGATATGCACCATCTGCTAAGCTGCTCGCATTTCATAAACCTGGGAGAGCAGGCAGGATCAGGGCCGTAAGCTAGATAGACACACAGATGGATAGACAGAAAGAGAGAGAGAGAACGAACCACACAAGCAGATTGACAAAGAGAGAGAAAAGCAAGCAGGCAGACAGGGAAACGAACAAATGCATGTCGAAGCACACAGACAGACAGACAGATAGAGAGACAGGCAGGCAGGCAGGCAGGCAGATGATAAATATACAAAGATACACACAGAAAAACACACAGGAGATACGGCATACACACATTCATTCATTCTATGCTTTCACATGTAGACACACATCACTTTTCCTCTGTTTCTGTAAGGACCTTCCATGTAAGAGCCCACATCAAATTCTAATTCTATCAGCAGCTGACAATGTAATACGTGCCTTATAATATCAAAGTCTGTCAAAATGACGTGAATGTATCTGCAAATAGGAAAACAAAACAAACTGTGTGATCATGGTGTTGCATATTGCTACACTGAAGAAGGTGGTTTTTGAAATCTTCGCAACAATGGCATAATGATAAGTCTGACCTGGCCTCGTCAAAACAGGCATTGTTGGCGGCGGGGACTGAGCCACAGGATTGTTGGATTATGTAGTAACCTCTGAAGCCGTTTTGACGCCACTGTTCCTCAATATAGTGAAAGAGTAACTGTTTATTTATGTGTGAACATATAAAAAGTCCTGTTAGGAAGGTTTGCACTGGCACCAAATCATGCAAATAAAGTAGATAACATAACATAAGAGATGATGGTGCGCAGTTTGTTGTCAAAAAGTGGAAAAATTCTGTTTTTCTTGTCTACACATTTATACTGCAAACAAAGTGTCTGAATATCTTCACCCAGCAAGGGTTTTTCCAAAAGGTCGGTTGTCACTGACCTTATACTGTGCACGTGTGTGGACAAAAAGTCAAAATGCGTAGAAAAAGATACGCTTTGATTTGTTTTGACCCCTTTGGACAGGTATCAAGCTTGCTTGCACGGTGGTGTAAGAATACAGTTTCATGGGAGCTTTATCGAATCTGCGTGTGTGGTCCTCAATTTTTAAATATTTTTTCATGTGTTTGTACATGTTTCATTTATTTGATGACTCTTTTCTTCTCATTCCACTGTCACTATATCATATTAGAGCATGTCAAAGACAATCTGAAACAAGTAGCAAACACATTGTACCTCACCAGGAGACATGTTTGTTGTTTCTTGTTCTTGCAGTCACCTTTTGTTGGTGTCTTTAAAGCAACTGATTCAGGAAAATCTTGTGTGATAAAGGAAAATTCATCATCCTCCGCTTGTCTCTTGTGGCCAAAGTGGCCACTGTTCAGCAAAAAATAAGTGCATTTTGTCATTCTGTATTCTCTAATCTCCCAGTGACATCCCCAACCCAATAAAGGGATGTTTTTATTTCATTTTGCAGTCATTAAATTTTCCGGCAATTGCAAAAACACAATACAGCTTCAAATAAATCACACACTACATAATAACATATCCATTCAACTGCAAAGCCAAAAACTTGTCGAGGTTTTGTTTAGGACCTTAAACTGCCCAAACCCGATCCCTCAACCGGTCCCTTAAAAATAGCGGGATTTTTCATCATGACCTCATTCCATAAAAATATCTTCAATGTGCTTTTTAAAGTGGTGAAAAACATACAAGAAGAAACATGTGCTCATAAATATGATCCAGTTCAGAACACACACAAAGAAAAAGCTCTGCAAACCACAGGCTTCTCAAAAACACCCACTTCCCTAATCTCAGGCACTCCCCATTTTAGCTGCGGTTTCACAGAATTACTGTGTGGAACAAACAGGCCAGACAAACATCCACCTTCTCCAGTGAAATCCTAACGACCCGAGCTTATACAATAGGAGGGGTGGCGTGCCAGTGTAGATGCATTTCCCTGTCTTTCCTTAGACAGGGGCAATGGATGACATTTAATCGAACTTTGTGCATGTTAAATGTCACAGCCTTTGTGACCACTGCTGCATTGGTAAGGTGAGGAGGAGATGAAATGGAGTATCTTCTGCTATATGCTTAAATTCTGCACTAGGCTTCATCAGTTACCTATGCCAGGAGGTCAGGAGGCTGCAGATGCAAATGACATTTCCACAGAGGGTAGCGTGGCAGATGGTTAGCACTCAAGGCTGTTTTATATGAACTGGGGCTCACTGTGTTGTTAAGGGGATGGCTAACACAGTGCTATGCTACTTCATAGGCATGGCTCAGAAATGAGAGGGAGGTGAAAGAGAGGCTCAAAGGGAAAGATAGCATGGGAGAAAAAAAGGCTCAGAGAGTGTCAGACGGAAAAAAAAACAGGGACCTGCAGAGGGAGGGAAAGAGGGAGGGAGGGATACAAAAGGAGGCAGAGATAAAGAGAATAAAAGAGGAGAGGGAGAGAGTGATAGAGGCTGGAGAGAGATACAGAGGGAAAGAGAGAGAGAGTGAAAAATATGCTTTAAAGGAATGAGAGAGAGAAAATGAGGAAAGAGAGATACCAGGGGACAGAATTGCAGGGAGGCGAGATAGAGGGCAAAAAAAAGCTGTGAAGGGATGAATCGGAGAGAGAGGGAGAGAGAGAGAAAAAAAGAGTATGCAACACAGAGCGTAAGAGAAAGAGATAGTGATGTATTTGTGTGGGGGGGCGTGAAATGAAAGAAAGAGAGATAGAGAGAGAGGGTGCACGCACAGACACGTAAATAATGTGAAGCAACAACGGACTCGCTGCGCCCACAGAGGAGATAACCCAGAAGGCTATATTTAGCTCGTTAGGCCTGTCATCCACACTGAGGCCTGTTTCCACAGGCTGGGGCTCTGCTCACCATGCTGCACTGCTCCTGCCTTTACTATTCATCAGTTTTAAGCTCTTTAAATACTAGGGTGAGAGGTTGGAAAGTAGGAAGATGATTATACAGGGTGATACAGGGCTGATGCGTGTGGATTTTTTGGAAACTGTAAGGCTTTAACATTCAAGAAACAGGACAAATATGAGTGGTGGCAGCCTTTGAATTTTTTATTTGGCTGTCCACCCAATGAAAACAGCAGCATCGAAGCTGAAAAACAATATTTTTTACAGAGAGCGACAATGAGCTCTCACAGCTATAAGGAGCAGAGTAGAAAGTTGCGTTAAGTTTTTCTAGAGCCACAAATTTTGCAGAGGAAGGAGGTCGACATGGTTCAGTTACTCACAAAAATGATTTCGACGATTTTCTTTCAGACAGATAATGTTGGTTTCTTTTAACCATGCCTGTTTCCTAACCCTAACCAAGTACATATGTCAACCCAAACCTCCATCTTACCGCAACCCTACCTAAGCTGTTTTTGTGCTCAACCCCAACCAAACCTCAACCAAAGCGGTGTCACATCAGAAAAAAGCTCGCTTGCTCATAGAGGCAGGCGACAACTCAGAACAAATAATGTTCAGAGGACTTGTTGCATTTGGCACTATCACAATCTCTGACTTTGGTTCAGATAACGTTTGACTTTGTGTAGATATAATAATTTGTTGTCTGATCATCTACCATTCTTCTCATAATTGCATACAAACACAATATACTTGTTTATGTCACAAAAAAGTCATGGCTGCTTTAGGACTGGATTTTCCTTTGATGAAAAGAACTTAGTTGCAGCATCTTATTTAAAAAGGCTTCCTATCACAGTGTGCACCAGTGATGTAGTGGTGCCTGGAGAAGTGGGTATACTCTTAATTTATGCCCCTAACTTTTATTTAAGAGGTTCGTCCAGCAAAGGATAAGCAGCAGATTTTTTAAACAGTGACATATAAGACTACTCTTGCATATTTGGATCATCCAAAAATGGGACAGTAGTTGGCCTATTTGCACATTGTTGCTTTAACTTCTGCTGCTTGACTTCAGGAAGTAAGGAGGAGGAATAGGATCTTTATGAAATTAACAATAGCCACAACAGAGATGCAGATTTTTCAATCAGTACTGGCCCACAGTCAGACTATAATAACTGTTCCTTCTACCTTAGTCCTTACACACGAAAAAATCTTGCAAGTTGTCTGTGGGCCAATAGTTTCTTTTGTAAACAATCTCTTGGAATAGCAGATTTACGACAGAAAGGATCAGAGGGGATTCAAAGGTTGGTATACTCAATGCAGACTGAAAAATAAGTGGGTATACTTTGTATACCCGTGTATACTCTGCACTACACCACTGGTGTGCACATGATCTCATCTCTCCATAGCCTACGTGAAAATGTGTTAAGTACAACTGAGATACATGGAAAGCTTAAATATGTACATTTTTTATACATGAACAAGTACATTAAAAATTCAAGAGATAATATTAGTGTAATAGTTCCAGAAATGTTGTTTAGAAACCATTTATTTTTGTGGCAACAACCACAAACGATATTGTTATATGAATTAAACAGTAACTTTTACTGATGTCTCATTTATTTTATTCTAATTTTGGTTCTTTCACTCAATTTTATCACTACGTGTGTGAGTAATACATATTTTACATGTCTGTTTTCACACACTGGTCTTAAGACACATAGTAAAAGACTGAAAACATCCTCACAGCATTAAGTTATTTCAGAGGATGTGACACTAACAAAAATTCAAAAGCCTGAAGTGAGGCAGTAATTTATGCAACTGTATATATTTGCTGGAGAGTTGTGCTTTTCTACTAGCCATCACGTGTAAACAGAAGGTGTTAGTTTTTCTGTGCTGCAAGATTCCTCCTTATGGCATGCAACTTTTCAAAGTAGGGAAGTTTGTTTTCCTCACATTTGCTGCTTAAATTCTATAGCTGGCAATGGGTAAATTTTACACATTTCACGCTTGGAGAGATGATGCCATAACCCTCTCAAATTGCTTCTGTCTGTGGAGTGTTGCTGCAGTAAAACGGCAGAGCCAGGTTTGGATATAGTGTGTTTGCATGTTTGGCAGACCCACTCTCTGTATCTTTTTGGATGGAATATATGTTTTATGTTGGCTGCTGCACTTAACTGCCTCATTTCTTTGTATGTGTAGAGAGACATTGGCAACGTGTAACTTCAGTGGTAGCTGCAAGCACGCAAACATCAAGTCACACACATTGAGAGTGTCTGTGGGCGTCTTGCTTTTTCTCCTCCTGTTGTATTTATAATTCATGGCTCTCAGATTTCACTGCTCTCCTGGAATTCCACTGTGTATTTTTAAATAAGGTTGCATTGTAGCCACGGCTTATCAGGGGGCGTAGACGTGCCGGTCACATGCTTACGCATAGTGTGAGCAAGTCTCCTGCCTGGAGAGCTGTGTTCACCCCTGCTGGCCTGAGGTTGAATATTGTAAAGAGCAGATACACAAGCAGGAGGCTCAGTGGAATATGAAAGAAGAGGAGATAGAGTCTTGCATCATAAACCTGAGACCAAACATCCTAATGTAGCGGACTATGTAAGACTTTCTGGCCTTGAGTGGAAAAAAACACGATGGACTGAAAGTTTTACAGTCAAATATATCTTGTAGTTCAGTTGCTTCTCCAGTTTTCTCATTTTTTTTATTTCTTGGATTAAATGTCTCCGGAAATCTTTTCTTTTTTTTTTTTTTCCAGAGTAGTGAGTGCAGCCTTCCTTTCATTTCAACTGTCAAACACAAGACAAAGCTCTTCTGGGGGAGTGGACTGCCTAGACCCTTAATATAAAGTATAAAGAAGACATGTCTACTTGAGGGTGACAGCTCACAGTTGGGAATCACATTAGGTGGCCTCTCCATTGCCTTGTGTGTTTAAGCGAGGTATGGAGGCGCTGCAGGAGTTCTAGTGTTAATGAAAGGCTATGCTGCCATCAAACGACAAAATATTGTTGCATCAGATTTCTTGATAGAAAATAATGAGGAAATTAAATAAGAGATATCAAATTGCATATAACCATATCTCCAGTCCTGTTGAGTTTGAGCATTGTTGACAGTGAGATGTTCGACAGTGAGTCTGCCACTTTTGTTCAACATTCAAACTAAAGTTAAACACAGAATTCAATGAATTATTTTTTTTGTTTGATTCAGAATCCCTGAGATGTTGGCATTGATTCAGAGGGCTTGAACCAGGCTGACCTGTCACTGCTCCATTTAAGTGAGGCAGCAGAGGTAGCACATATTAACTGATATTTTCTATAATATAGTTTAGGCTACTTGGGTTGCCATTATATTAATTTGAAAGGCTTGCTCTTTATTTTTAATTTTTACTAACTGGATTTTTAAAGAATAAAACCCCGACAGCTCTAGATCACAGTAATGCTGCAGTAAACTGATAGCTTGTCCTTGTGCAGGTTATGCAAGCATCAACCTCACAACATATACAATAAGTACCTTATGTCTGCACCTAACACTGTGGAGAACTTATCCAAAAACAGGGCCAGCTTTGGCTGAAACCTAAGCTCTGCTGCCACTAGTAAATATAATGTTACACATCCTGCTGTTGCTTCATGATAATTGTCTTAATTACTACTCTTTATAGGAGGACGTTTACTTGAAGCTCTTTGCAGAGAGTGATGAAGTTTATGAACAGCACATAAATGTAAATTGGTTGTGAAACATCATCATTATAACTTATTATTACAAATTAAATCCTAGTTTTCTCATTTTCTCATTTGTTTAAACGTCCTTATTTTCATAAAGAATAATACATCCTTGAACGACCAGCAAACTAACAATAGTTCAATACAATGGCAAAGCGAAGCAGATTTATGTTTATAGCATGTTTAAAACAACAAGAGCAGACCAAAGTGTCTTCCAACCATTGATGGTATGAAAACGATATAACTAAAAGCCAAGACAAAAACCGAAGTGCAGTGTGAGATCGACCATCATAATAAAAGCAAAGTCTATGAATGATTAAAGGCAGGGTTGGTAATTCTGGAAAGTTAGCAAGATTTGAAAAGTAACATCTCCTCAGAGCTCCGTCTGAGCCCACCCCCTCAAAAGCCACTTCCGACTTTATCTAACTATGTTACCTTGTCTTAATTAGCAGTATGAAATCACTGAACATTATCGCAATAAATACTTAAAAACCATGACAACAAAAAGACAGCAACCATTGCATTGCTTTTCAGATCCTTCAACTACCTCAGTTGTTGAGTAGAGTATGCACAGGAAGGCATATGATGGTTATTGTCCACTCTGACCTTAAGGCAGTGACTGGTCGGAGTTTGTACAGGATTACAGCAGCTACAAATGATGACTCTTTCAGCCCTTTTTCAGAGTACACAATTTATTGATTGCTGTCTGGATGTAGAGACCACTTCAAGCAATATTACAAATAGTATGGATAAAATTACCATCCCTGCCTTTAAGAACATTCAAAAGTCAAAGAGAAAAGCTGACCCTTGAGGTGTGTCTTAAATGTGTTTGTGTCTAATGTCATGGGGCAGTTTGTTCCACAAAATCAGGCCTGCAACTGAGATGGCACTGTCACCCCGGAGCTTTGCCGAGTCTTAGGGACAACCAGGAGTGACTGGCAAGAAGATCTGAGAGACCAGGGTGGAGTACAGAGAATTAGGAGGTCAGATAGATAGGAGGGAGCCAATTCGTGTAGAGCTTTGTCAACAAATAGTAAAAAAAAATAAAAATACAGATTCTCAAATATTAAAATATTTTGCTTAATGCTTTATATCAATATTATATTGCTTTGATTTGATATAACATCATAAACTCCATGCAAATACTGTCAATTTTTATCTAAATAGTTCATCTTGAAGCCTGTATCGACATTGTATCATGGCCTCAGTGTTTCGTCTCATGCCTGCCATGCGGTCATTTGTTGGAACATTGTGAGCGTGTATGTGTGTGCTTGTGTGTGCGTGTGTGTATCAGTGTGCGCTATCCGTACACTACAGCCCCTCAAGCAGAGATGAAGTGTGTGCGTGTGTGTGTGTGTGTGCGCGTGTGTATGTGGATTAATGCGGTGCTCTCAGCCTCTTACTCCGCTCCCAGCTCATCTGTCTGATTCAGGCTGACACACTGTGTTCTCTTCAGCAACATTACAGTCACAGACTGCTTGAGAAAGGGGGAAGGGAGGAGGGATGGGTCAGAAA
>JAQFJA010000021.1:18410013-18420466 GCA_029874485.1 Naso brachycentron
CGATCTCCATGTTTGGTCCGTGAGTGAGTCAATATGGAAGCAGAAAAAAAATCCATCTCTTTGCAGACAGGTGGAATGTGGAGAGTGCGACCTTTTACAACAGTGCCACTCAATCGAAGGCGGCATTACCAGAGACAACTGGGTAACCAAGGAAACACCACAACGATATATTCATACTTTTAAATAAAAGTTTTGCTATTTAAGTTCAATAATGAATTCTGGACAACGTATGCCTTTTAAAGACATTTTTATTGATAATTGCAAGTGAAAAATCCTTTTTTAAAGGCTTTTTTATTGAAACCCCCCAGAATTTCGCAGTTGAGGCTTTCAAGGGGTCTGACCTGTCAGGTAAGGGGTCTCAGACCTCCCGAGACCCGCTGTATTTTGCCCTTGCATGTAGGTGTGTCAGTCTGCTGGTCAGTCCACCAGTTTGATCCAAACTGAAGTTTAAAAAAAACTGCAGAGTAAGTTGCCTTTAAATTTGGTGCAGGCATTTATGATCACCAGATGGTGATCCCTAATTACTTGAGACCAGCAGCTCTGCTGTCATCTTTGCAACACCTCGGGTCCTAACCTCCACAAGAGGTCACTAAAATTATATATTATCAGGATATAAGTTGAGAACTTTGCCACACAAATGCCAGGCTCACACACTATGGACAGAATATTGTTAGAATCAGTGTTAGCGTAGGTATAGATTCTACATACTGTATCAGAATACTAGATAGAGAGACTGTGTGGCTCACACACCAGGCAGGATATAATAGGAAGCTGTGTTTGTTGGTCAGGATGCTCCACAGCCAGACTGTTTCCCCTGTGGACTCCTGAGGACAGATGAAGCAGCTGGCTGTCCTTCCTTCCTGCTCCCTCCTTTCATTTCACCAACACACATATGCGGCTAAGGGTGTGGGAGTTTCAGTGTGTGTGTATGTGTTTGTGTGTGTGTGACAGGAAAGAGTGACTGGCCCAGTCTTTCATTTGCACTCTGTTATATGATCGTTCATGTCATATTCCAAACAATGCTGGCATATTGGCATTTTTAGCAGTTGCACATTTAATAAAACATCTGTGAACCAAACTAAAAAGATGGAGGGAAATCTGAGAGAAAAAAAGGGAAATACTGTGCATACAGTAAAGAAATAAACTCAGAAAATGAATAAAACAGCAATAGGAACTGAAGAAAATTAAGACTGACTACGCACACGCAGGAGAGGGAGATCACATGAGAGAATGTTTATCTGTTTGTGTAGTAAAAAAAAAGTGTGTGCGTGCATGCGCTTATCCTCCTGCCTAATTAGCCCGAGCTGTCTACCCCTTTTTATGCATGCGTTTGTGCACATGTGTGGTGTGAGCGTGCACACGTTATTTGGCTGAAGTTGTGACCTGAATCCTTATTTCATCTGGGAGAGAGAGAGCACAAGAATAAGAGAGGAAGTGAGGGAAAGAGTGCAAGCGAGAGATGCCTTCATTTTCAACTCACTGCCTTGGTTTGTAATAGGATTGGGCTTCCCTCTCTTTCTTCTTTTTATTTCTCAATCTCACTCTTTCTATCCCTTTTACTTCTTTTTTTGCTCCCTGTCATTCCCACCGCCCAGTCAGTCAATAATCCTGCGACTGTGGTTTGAGTTTTTTTGTCTTTTACAATAAAAAAATTGTTTCTATTTGAAGGGCTGGATTAAAACAAACCTGCATATGTGGGTCAACTCAAACAGGCTTTGGATAGGTCAAATGACTTTGTGTGTATGTGAGTGCGTGTGTGTGTGTGTGTTTATGGTATGTGTTTGCACTCTCTCTCTCTCATGTTTGTGGTCCCTCTTTGCACATGTTGTAGCATCTGGGCTCTGTAATGTGTTGCTTTGATGTCTCTCTGTCTCATTCCCTCTCATAGCGTGTGCGAATGCCTGTGCGTACATGTGTAACAGAGCTCATTTGTGAATAATGAGGCATAGAGAGCGGGATGGAGTGTGATATAACCTTTTAGGAATGATAGAAAATAAGTTGAGAGAAGGAAAAACTGTGAGCAAAAAAAGAGAGAGAGATGAGATGAGAGAGAAACGACTAGTGATTAAAGTCCCAGGGAGCTAGCCTTTTAGTGTAATGATTTTGTCACTCTGGCAGAGGGGTTTGAGTTGCAACACAGTCTGTATTGGATTGTGTCTCTGTGTGTATTTGTATGTACATGTATGTAAATGTGCAGCCATGTTCTATGACTACTATGTGAATTGGGAAAAAAAGATCAGAATACTTGAGGCTGATTAACGATAGCTTGAAGCAAAATCAGTTAAAGCAGATCACTGTAAACTATAAAAAAATGTAAAAATTTAAATAGGACACATAATTTACTAACAGAAGTTTCTTTGTCTTGGTCACTGTTTGTAGTAGTTACTTTTAGAAGTCTGATGAAATACACACTGATGTGTCTGTAACCCCAAGTACTTTTGCCCCCAAATGCTGCTTCGCTGAAGTACTTAAGTGCATGTATTCACTGTACTTGTTGTGTTGTGAGCATGTTCACATACTGATTCTAGCAGGAAGCATCTCTGTGTCGAAGCACAGCCTTGCAGAACAGCAAGCTTGTTTGTAATGCTTTAATTTTGTTTCATTTAAAATGTGATTCCAGTTCTTAGTAGGAGTGTAAAGATACATCCTTGTAATGATGCGTCGATTTATATTCCTACGATCCAAATATATTGATATGTAAATGGCAAACCGTCCTTGTGACTTGTATCGATCTAAAATCGTTTAGGAGCAAGAATTGATTGTATATCAATACTAATAATTAGTTCCTTTCCTGTTGCACATTAAACGTTGTTATGTGGATATATATCTCACGGTTGTAATGTTAAATAGTTGTAAATGTTACCCAAGTTCATTCTCTGACCTTCTAGACATGCGTATTGCGTCAGCAGCATTGCTTCACATGATGGCGGATCATGGCAGGGAAACAGAGGAACGGAGAATGAGAGATCTTCAGTTGGCGTTTGCGGTCTTCAAAGATTGAATACAGGCTTTTCACTGAATGCTTGTGTAGTTCAGTGTATCAAGCTTTTCCAGTGTTTAACCTCTTCTACAACTGCATAGAAATAGGCATTTTCTTTTTTCTCTACTTTTGGTAAAAAAAAAGTTACTATGGCGATTTCTAGTCATTGAATGGTATCATATCATATCGCTCTAAATGAGCCCATATCATTCTTGTATCGTACCACCAACCATGATTTGTAACACGCATTGTATCGTTGTTAAAATGTTTTATTACACCCCTAGTTCTTAGGTGTTAGGAGTTGTTACTATAATAATGTGTGCCACTGTAGACAAGGCCACTATATGTTTAATTTTTGTAAATGTCATTTTGAAATATAGTGGATGACTGAGGAGACACTTATTTTTTCCACAGACAGCACCCTTCATTGGATTTGCACTGTAATAAGCAAATATGTTTTATGACTAGTGAAGTCACAGGAGTCACTAAAGACAATGATATCTCTTTTATTTTTTAAGTTTCCTCAGAGCCTTTTTTGGCACTTGGAATCAATATTTAACAAGGATGTTTTTGGCTTGGTTAAGTTTTTAGTCGCACATACTCTCTTACCGCATTAACTGGAACTCAGAGAAAGGTATGAGCATCGATCTGGACAAAAATCAAATATTCCAGTTTGTATGTGTGTATACCAGTCATATTAAGCACCACATGCCACCACAATGAGTGTATGTATTAAACCCTCGGATACAAAAAACAATTAACACCAAGATTTGTTAGTGTGTGTGTATGTGACGTTTGTGTGTGATGTACACGGTTTTGCATGCATGCATACTGTGCAGCCAGCTTTGCTACTCTGACTACTGTGTCTGATTGCATTGCGGTCAACATGAGTTTGAAGCCGTATGCAGTCTGTCAATGCAAGCTGGTGAGCTGGCACAGTGTGAATATGACTAATAGCTTAGTGTATATTATAGCCAGAGAGAGAGAGAGAGAGAGAGGGAGAGAGAGATGTAGTTGGTTGTAAAACTGCAACCCCAACTGTGAGCTACAGATTTTGTGTCTCCCAGTTATGTGCCCCAGAAAAATGTGTGTGTGTGTGTGCATGCATGAGGGTGCAGTATGTATGTTTTGTGCACGTGTATCATACATCTGCGTTTATACATACATGCTCATACGTCCATTTGTGTGAAGTCATTGATAGTTCAAGCTGGTAACTAGGCGGAATATCCCCTAATGTCCAAGTGTTTACTTGTGTGTGTGTGTGTGTGTGTGTTGGAGGTGTCGAAGTCAGCTGTATGTATTTTTCATTCTAAATGTTTCTGCTGCCTATCTTGTATTGGTACTGCACTGAAGGTTGAATCTGTGTGTGCATTTGTCTGAAGAAGTGTGTGTGTGTGTGTGCGTGTGTGTGTGTGTGTGTGCTTGTTGGTCTCATGCTGGGAGGCTCTGCTTGCTCTGCACACAGCTCTTTGTATGTGTGCCCTCCTCTGCTCTGTTTGGATTGGTTTTCTGTGTGCCCTTGTTGCTTCTATGTGCGTGTGTGTGTGTGTGTATATGCACAACACTGTTTGTGGTGGCTTTTGTGTGTGTGCGTGTGTGGGTGTGCTTGTGCGTGTAGTTGTATTCTTGCTCACAATTCTGAGAGTGCACGTGTGTGTGCCTTTTAGTGTTTTGTGTGTGAGCATGTGTGTGTGTGTTTTTTCTGTGTGCGTGTGTACTTTGCTGCTCCCCTTCCTCTGCCTCTCCCTCTCTCTCTTTCTCTGTTTCTCTTCCTCTCCTTCCAGAATAGAGGGGCCATCAATCAGAGGCAAGGGGGATGGAGGAAGAGAGGGGGGGATGGAGGAGGAGGAGGAGGAGGAGGAGGAGGCGAAGAGGAGGAGAGGAGTTGGCTCAGCGCCAGGGAAGAGGAGCTGGCACACTGCCCAGAGGAGAGAGAGTGAGGAGGGAGGAAAACAAGACTGAGCAAGAAAAGAAAAGAGATGGAGGGAGGGAGGGGGGAGATTCTGAGAGAGAAACAGGGCAGAGAGATAGAGCAAGAAGGAGAAAGAAATGAAAGAGAATGAGAAGGAGGGCAGAGAGGGAGAGCAAAAGAGCATGGCCAATTGCACTGAGGGAAAACGGAGCGCGTGGAGAGAGAGGGAGAGAGAGAAAGAGAGGATACTGTGGAAGTAGAAAAATGAGCCAGCAGAATGGAGAAAGAAGATGGCTGATTGCATGGAGAGAAAGAGGAAAGGGGTGGTGGGTGGGGGTGGAGGGGTTGAAAGAGAGGAAGCAGGAGCGGCTGTTTTCATTGAACAGCTCTGTGCCTGCAACCCCAATCAGCGGGTGATTAGTACGTCACTGGCTACAAATATTTACCTTAAACTAAAAGAGGGGAGAGGGCAGAGCAGTCCAATTACAAAGCAGGAACTCTGGGGTTGTGTGCATGTGTGTGCGTGTGTTTGTTGGATAAATACACAACCTCTGACTCAGACTGTGAGACAGTGTAACATACAATATGGCTGTGTACAGAATCACTCAATAGCATGTAAACTACTTTTTGCTAAAAATCCCACAATCCAGTGCTTTTTCTCCAGACAGACTACACACTACTCTGTTAGGATGACACTAAATGCAGATGATTCAATATTTCAAATGTCTTAAGTCGCTATTAACTTCTCAGAATTAAGTAAAATGTTGAATATATGGCTGAAACTAAGAGCTATTTGAATTAATCAGGTAATCTGCCTTTTTTTTGGTTGTAAGTAGTAGGGATGTAACTATACGTTTAAACAACAATATGATGCATGTTGCAATACATGGTTGATGATGCGATACGAAAACGATATGGGCTCTTTTATAGTGATACAATATGATACGATTCAGTGCCTAGAAATGACTAGAATAACTTTTTTTTTGCCAAAGATTTAGGAAAATGCTTTGTTGTACCACTGCCTATTTCTATGCAGGGGTAGAGGAGTTTAAACACTGGAAAAGCTTGATACACTGAACTACACAAACATTCAGTGCAAGGCCTCTATTTAGTCTGTGTGGAGCTGCAATCGCCAGCTAAAAATTTCAGATCCGCCATTATCTGAAGCGACGCTGCTGACGCAATACTCATGCGCAGGACACCGGAGAATGAACTGGAGTAACGTTTACAATTATTTACCATAAGTGTGAAAAATACATCCACATAACAACGTTTCCTTTGAAAAATTATTTTAGAATGATACAAGTCACATTAGACGGCTGATTTGCCGTTTCAATGTAATTGGATCTCAGAAATATAAACAACAACACAATGATGTATTGTTAGAGCCCTAGTATGTAGAGTCGTAGAAAAAAATAGTCCTCACTTGGCTAACTAATCAATGAACCAACAATTTTTTTACCTGTAATTGAATGTTTGTTTGTTTTTTCAAGGAAGTAGTGAAATAGTGAACAGGGAAATAACTTTGGATGCAGCCCATATATAGGACACATATGACATTTTACTGTAGTTTCATGCACATTTTTAGGCAATTTATTATCAAGGGCCTAGAGTTGAACAAGCCCTAATTTGTGGATCAATAAAATTATAAACAACCAATCACAGAAAGAATAAAGACCAGAGCCTCAGCACTCATCCTGTGACAACATAACCGTTCAGACTAGCCCAGTCGAGTCAGACATGCTTGAACTGTTGAAGCCCCTTGGATCAGAGGCGACGCCATCACAGACATAAAACTAAGTCCAGTTGTTTTCGATTCAATTGCCCAGAGATAACATAACCATTCACCGTCTTTATAGCAAGGTTTTCCATGAACATCATACATCACATTCTCCCAATTGCGCGCATACACTTTTGAAGTTGCCTATCACAACAAGAGTCTTCTGCAGTTCGAGGTTAAGATGCTCATGCAGCTACGTCCAAGGATTCAAACCAGCAACTTCTGTGGTGAAAAAACAAAAAGAGGTAAAATAAGACCTAAGGGAGATGGGCAGAGACTTTTGTTGAAAGCAATTACAGTGAGTAGGGGAGTAGGGTTCCACACACACACACACAGGCCCCCCCTATAGCTGGCTCGCTCAACCGTAGTGGGACTCGGAGGCTGGCACAGCTGGCAGTGCCCGAGCACAATGGGCACCATCTCCCTCCTCCCGTGCCAATCTCAACCCACACTCATCACATTCAAATTCACCAAGCTTTATTGGCAAGATCAACGCAGTCACTGTTGCCTGCTATCATGCTGGGAGAACAAATACGAGGCTGATCTTTCACAGGGAAGTGGCTTTCCCCTTTTATCCAGTTCAAGTTCACTTTAATATCTTCATTGAAAAGTGTACAAGGAAAAAAAACACAAGCTTTTTTCTTTCAGTTCATTCCTCTTATTGAGCTTGTCTACATTTATGGTCTTGATGAGAGGGCTTTACATATAAATCTCCGCATATCAGTGTCTGTCTCTTAAGGCCGTTACACACCAGGGGTGTCATGAATAAAGGACACAAAAATGCGAAATACTCGACAGCGATAATTTTACATTAAAACCATTCAGACTGACAGCGACACAAATTTGCGAATGAATTTTGACGGCTCACTCCAGCTCAGCGGTGGCCTGGCATGAAGCATTGGTAACGTTAAAAAAGATGTTAGATAATCACATAGATGTTGCTATATTGTGTTTTTGTTATATTAGCTATTTACGTCAGTTTTAGTTTGGGTTTTTTAATGTGTTGTATTGAACTAATGCGAGACTTAGCTTGCTATGCGTAGCTGGGTCTCAGGTCAACACTTCACACAGCTCTAGAAACACTCTTACTAAAGGCTCCTGTTCTTCGCTACGTATAGTAATCACAAAAAGACATTATTTTCTAGGTTGCCAAGGTTTTTATCCGTCTTGTCGGGACATTCCTTTTCCACTAGTGCCTGAGATTCCTCTCAAAACATGACGCTGACAATGTTAACTTCCGCTCTACAGTGGGAGACGGACATGACGTTGATTCTGTGCAACTGTCGTGATTGATTTATGCTTTTGTTTGCATGTAAAAACTTGGAAAAATCTACCTCAGTTCAAAAAATTAAAAGGTCACTTTTCCTCTGTGTGATATTAGCACTGTATGAAAATACTCCGTCAGCAGTTCTAAAAATATTATTCACGTGTGAATAAATTGCATGAAAAAACACACCCAGTGTGTAAAGGCCTTTACAAGCCTGCTGGTAAGCTACAGTTACACAACGCCAGATGCATTGTCATTCCAAGCGTTTGAAAGAAAATAGCTGGGGGGCAGATCTTACTCCAAGAGGCCCTCTTCCTTTTAAACAAGCTTCGTCATTGTCAGAACAGTCAGACGCTGTCTCGTTATTTAAAGAAAATTCCACGTGCAGTCAGACAAGCTGTTACAGCGTCAGTCTGTGATGGCTTGTTTTGTGAGTAAGCGTTATTATTTTCTTTTTTAATGTACCCACTGCCTTATCTACCCACCTGTCTCATCTATTTCTACTTCAGTTAGTCATCACTACAGTTCCTAGAATGCCTGTTGACAGGCCTCACAGAACAGGCAGGAACGTGTTGCATTTGCGTTGTCGGTTCAGCGTGGGTGGAGAGAGACTGCCATGGCAAAAGTGGTACCATTTGCAAAGTCAGTGAAGGAGAATCAGTTTTTCTAGTCAAGAAAATTTCAAAAAATTAACACACCTCTTGTCTCTGAACTGCATTCTGGTCCACTGATCTGAGTATTTTCAGGAATTAGTTCTGCTGCCTCTTATATTTGATGGATTTCTTCCTCGTTGGCAGTTAATTGCAGGTGTAGAATGTTTAGTCAAGAAAGAACTAAATGCTGTGACACCAAAAATGACATTTACCAGTATTTGTTTGTTTACTTTTCATGACAATTAACTGTGGGAGGTTTTTCCAATATAATGTTGCATCATTTATGGCCAGCTAATGCAGAAATTACTATATTCAAAAACCAAAAGCAGGTATATATGTTCTACGAAATGCAGATATTAAAATGTTTTTTAAGGCCAGAAAAAAATGCTTGGACTAGTGATTTAAAATGGTGTAATTAAGTAGTTTTTTTTAGAAGGAGCTCTGTTACTTAATAACCAATAAGGAAAGTGTTAAAGCGTGTGAACTTTTCATCTTTCGTATCATTGTGCTACAAAATGATGCTGTGATCATCAGTATAAACTACTGGCAATGATCTGAAGATATGAGTAATGAGTTTGAACATGCTGCCTCTGTGTGCGTGTGTGTGCGTGTGTGTGTGTGTGTGTGTGTGTGTGTGTATCTAAGGCGTAAGCCGAGTCCATGTCCGTGTCTGGTTGGGGGTTGTATTTTGGTCCTATATGCACCACAACCTCAGGGCGTCCTTGTCCTGCAATATATTTTTTCCCCATGTTTCTCTTCTTTTTTTGTCCTCTTCACTGACCTTACATCCAATTTGCATTCTTCAATCTCTCTGTCTGCTTTAGAGAATAATTTAGGACAATTTTGGTCTTCTAAACGCTGAACTGTTTTGTCCCTCTTCTCTCTCTCACCTACATTTTAATCTCTGTTTCACTTAAAGCTTCTCTTTCTCTTTCTGTCTCTCTCTGTCCCCATGCCAGTTGGCAGCTTATCTGCCCTCAGGTGTTTAGTGACCGGCCGCCTCTTTTCCTTTGTATCTACCCATCCATTCATCCCTCCATCCATTCATCCCTCCATCCGTTCATCCCTCTATCCGGCCAGTCTTTGCCAGTATTCTCTGGTGGCTGTGCTTTGGCAGGCCTGTGGAATGACACTGTGTCGTGTTGTTCCTGACACCTGGCCCAGCTCAGTCTGCCTCAGCCCAGCTCACTTTCACTCTATTGTTAACCCATCGGCTGATTGGCATCTTGCACTTATAACACCATCCACTGTCCCTCAGCCAGAATGCAGAGTTGAAAGGTTGCTGCTGTGTTTCAGACACTGATCAACAACATTGTGCTCCAGTAGTACTTGCATGAAGCATGTTAAAATATACAATGGTTGCATTTGCTGTGGTTTACCTTTCATTAGTCGATATATTTGTAATTATCATCATTACTGGTCACTCAGATAGTAATTATTTAAGTAAGTAATTATTAAGTAATTATTTAATCACTTCAGAACTTGTAGGAGTGAATTTATTTTGTCTCAGGGTAACATTTGTGCCCAGCACCGTTCACAGAAGCTGATTTTCTTTTTCATCTGTTCTAACATAGAAAAGAGCTATTCCTCACTCAAACCTGCACTGAAAGTAAAGCTGATCTTTTTTATAACTACTATCTATTCACTTATTTCTGTTGGTTTAGATTTCAGTCAGACTCAAGGCCACCTCAGAAAAAGTCAGTGAAAGCAGCTTCATAGAGTGACCATGTTCAGTGCTGTCCTGTCCAATTCTGTTTGACTCTGAACCCTAAACTGAGCCAGGCCATCTGAGCTGAAACTGTGGGGGGAGTGCCATTTCACAAATTGCTTCAATTCTGAAACTTTAAACTCAAGTTAATTC
>JAQFJA010000021.1:18634000-18650208 GCA_029874485.1 Naso brachycentron
TCTTTTGTTTACTTTTCCCTTCAGTGTTCATTGTCTAACTGGCCTTGAGATTTTTACGAACATAAAAGGGGCAAAAAAAATCCAAGGTTCAGTGAAATGCTTTAGACAAACCTAAGTGGTCTGAGTAATTAATGTTCTTTTTAATCAGATTTTAGCATTGTTACTGTTTAAGCAGATGTTAATATTTTTATTGAGTCTTTATAAATTAACAGAACCCCCTACAAGACTCTGTGCAGGTGGTGTATGAATAAAATAATAATTCCTCTGCTTTCTATACTGTTGATTGGTTGTTTTTGTTGATACTAATTTGTAATATTTCGAAAGAACTTTGCTCAGTATAATTTGCAAAAAGATTCTGCAAAAAGTTTTAACAGTACTTGCCTGCAGCGTTAATGGTTACATTCTGCTTTCTGTTCTTTCCTTCTAGATCGTAGTTTTGAGGATGACGACAGTGTGGATGGGAATCGTTCTTCCTCGGCCCAGGCTGCATTCAAGGTCCCCAAAGTTCCCAAGAAGCCAGCAGAGTCCTCAGCTGCACGCAGGCCCAGCGCTACTGGTGGCAAACTAGGTACTTAACCTACTCTGCATTTATACACACAGTTCATCTTTTTAACAACAAATTATATATTGAGAAAAAGGGTTTATATCATTCATTCATGACCAATAGACAAGGGTTTTCTCTTCTTTTCTTTTCTAAATGAAAGTCACCACAACCAGTTTTTCTGTATACGTCAAACTTCTGAATGTCATGATTTGATTATATAGAGCTTTCTGAACACAGAATCATTTGATGTCGTGCTGTTCGACAAAGCATCCCAGCTGTTGAAGGCCATAAATCCTCATCAATAATTGACCAGTATCCTCTTTTTGAAGGAAATAACTGTTTTTGTGTGTGTGTGTGTGTGTGTGTGTGTGTGTTGGGGGAAAATCAGCTCACACGAATGTGCTCCAAAGATGTGCATTATTTATTCACATGACATCACTGGAGAATTTTCCAGCTTTAGCTTTAGTCTCTTTTCTTTAAAAAAAAAATAATTTTACAGTTTTTTTCCCGAAAAATTGACTACAAAAGCCTGAAGGGTGAACAAAACTGTTATCTGGTTTCTCATAAAAGAGTTTGGTGGAAAAGAGGCATCCCATCATCCTCTGGGCGACGTGAGCAGCGATGTAGTGATGGTTCAGAAAGAAGAGGAGACACATAAACACTCCTCATCACACAAACAAGATAGCAGGAGCACTGGTGCCTGTCCACTCTGATTGAACAAGAAGGCATTTGGTGTGTTTTATTCCATTTGTTTCATTTTTTTCTCCTTCTGAGCATGTTTTTACCCCCCCTACAGATGTCCCATCACCCAAGGTCCAAGATGGTAAATTGGATTGTGTGCTACAGCGGGTAAGGCCATCTAAGTCTGTTAAAAGACCGTAAATGCTTCTGTCTTTACGACGCTCATGAGCTCACTTTCTCCCAGGGGCGGGAGACTGGATGAGGTCACTGAGCTGGAGCCCACCCCCATCGCTATCACCACATCAACATTATCCCACCAGGACTGTCACATCTTCCTCCTCCTCCTCCTCCTCCTCCTCCTGCATGCCTGGTCTGTCTGCTCCAATGTTCCCCAGCGTCAGACCTAAATGAGGGTCAAGTCCCAAACTTCCTCTGAGGGAAATCTGAAGTCACTCAGGGTGTGTCGTTGGAAACATCTCACAGGTCCCTGCAGTCTAATTTTAATCAGTTATAGGGGTGAAGCTGTAAACTTGAAGACAGGATCAATTTCATGACATCAGCCAATATAAAGGCCTGCTGTGGAAAAGACATTCTCAAGGGCTGAAAATGTTTAATGTCTCCTTCTGGCTTCATTTGTTTAGGTTGCTTTTTTAAGTTAACCGAGAAAGATTGTGGGAACAACAAAGGGAAAGCAGTCATTATCACTTTAGAACAAGATCAATATGTCATGCTTTAGGTCTTATCTCCTGTGAATGAGATCTATTCATTCAATACAAGATGCAAATCTTGTTGGCACAACATTAAGAGCTTGATACAAGATCACTTGTTTGCACGATATCCTGGTTCTTCAGGGGCTCAGTACCTCTCCTGCATCCTTCTGTGTTCCCTTTCTCGGCTATTCCTTTCTACCTTTGAATTTTTATTTCTCGACACATCTTTAAAATGTACCAATGTTCACTCTCTCCCGCCTTCCCTCAGCTATACGCTCTCCTTTTTCATCTGCACTATCCGCTCAGTCTTAACACCTCCTCTCGCCCCCCTACAACCAACAAATTGAGCATATATTTAATTTTCTTTTTTCACTCTGGCCAGGCTGAGAGCCAGAACTGTGTGTAGGAAAAGATTGAAACCGAGCAAGAGATGGAAAATCAGAGACATGGAGACGGACAAGCTGTCATACTCGGCAGGAGGAAGAAACATGGAGAGCACAGGGGAGAGGAAAACAGAGATGGAAAAATCAGTGCGAGATTATCTCAAAAAGACAGACAGAAAGACAGGCACACAGATGTGTATAAAGTCATTGTGTTTTTTCATGCGATAGACCTATGAACAACATTGTACGGAAGCCAGAGATTTCATTAAATTAAACAGAAACAACACCGCTGTGTGGAATAACTCAGAAAATTAGTAAGACTCCCTCATTAAAAGGGGCTAAATATGGATGTGACATTTTCTGTGAACTTCACGCTCTCAGTGTTGTCTGTCTTTCACAGTTGAGCAGCATTATTTGAGAATCTAAATTAAAGCACCAGTGGCTGTAGAAATTCATGTGGCACACATCAACAATGCAATCTGAATGTAATGATGAGCCTTTTCCTTAAATTTAGAGGCTGGAAAAGACTATACAGAGATATGCAGGGGGAAATGATTGCCATAGTTTCATAAGCCTTGCACTTACTGCCCTCATTTGGCGGCTCTTGTGTATTGCATGCATCATTTGAAAAAAATCACAAGTCCGTCACATCTGGGCTAACTTCATAGTTTGGGAAAATAAAAACAGGCTCATTAATGTTAGTATGTAATCATAACCAAAGAACTGAAAATGTAGAAGAATATTTAGCTCATAAAATCAACAAAAAACTGAGGCATTACTGCCAGGGCCAATGTAAAATACATGTTTTACAATTTATATGAGCTCAGTACATCTTAAAAAAAAGCAGAAATTTTAAGCCTAGCACTCCAGCTAACTTATTTTTATTTTTCACTCACCTTGATAAGTTGTTTTGTAAGACTTTTATTTTTTTAAATATATATATTTACACCAAAGAGGTACAACAAATATTACAGTTACACTTACAGTTACATTACAGTTATAACCATTTCCATGCAAAATGTACAAAAAAGCTAGTCAAAATTTTGAACAAACTTACCTCGCTAAGCATTAACTTCCGGGTTTAGGTCTTCCAGTCCTGCCATTGGTTAAATTCACTTTAACGTTTCGGTGATTGGCTAAAATGTCCAAAATAAGGAACTTTCACAACAACCCTCTGTGTTGAATTGTGAGCTAGAGGTGTTGCTGAAGCGAAGGACACTGACAAATGACAGCTCGTGACATGACGCAGCGCTGCTCTCGAGTTTAGACACAAAACAACAGCTCTGCACTTCAGCGCACGTGCGTTTAAGTGCTGCACGCGACGGACACGGTATATCATCCATCATCGCCAATCAAACGCTGATCCGGCGTTTTGCGCATTGCTGATTGGTTGATTTACGATTGAGGCGGGTACGTTCTTGCTGTCCGCCGGGCTGCAGTGACTTCAGTATTTTGCTGTGAGCAGCTGATGGGACAGGAAACACTCACCTGGAGCAGGACGGTCCTCCACAGGTAGGCTGGATGCTTTTGCTGGACATTTTATAGTTGTGTAGTGTTGGCTGGTGCCTGCTTATGGAGCCTCTTCCTAACATTTGATACACCCACAAGTTTCCTTTTGTTTCTTTGACTTTTTTTTTTTTAAATTGCAGTTTTCCTTTTGAGACAGAGGCTGTCAAAGCATTATGAAGAGTCTGAAGGCAAAGTTCAAAAAGAATGAGGTAAGAGCCATCTGTTGCAGGGCACGTGGAGCTGTACAGGTGTATTTAAAAGTAGTGCACCTGTTTGCTACTTCTACCAGCTGTTTAATGCTACGAGCTATATAGGCTGTGTTTTAACCTACTATAACATTAATTAGCTGTTCTGTGTTGAGTAGCTTTTTATGCAGATCCCAGTTTATTTCTCTCTTTGTGCGTAGCTACAACTGGGGAGAAATTTCAAACTCAGTTCCACTTCATTTGGGGCATCTGGTCCAACTGAAGACAAAAGCTGTCTCCCCAAACAGCTCAGTTTTGAGTGTGTGTGTGTGTGTGTGTGTGTGTGTGTAGGGGGGCAGTGGGATTCATTGCCACTGAGCAGCAGCAGGAGAGCAGGGCTGTCTCCTGGCTGCTGTTATTACCAGATCTCAGGTAGCTTTTAATTATTCACACGTACGTGCACACACCAACACACACACTCGGGATCCCTGCTATCCTGCTGTCATCCTGGTGCTACTCTCAAGGGCTTTGCAATGTAGCGGTTAACCTTGTTCCATAACAGACTTTACTTTTTAAGATTGTACTTTCTTGCTTGATCAGTGCTGCCACCTTTTTTTGCACACTGGGACCAGTGACTGTGCATCCTTGCTGGACTTGGTTACTGGTACAAGCAGATGAAGTAGCAGCTACCAGCTCTCAGATGTGGGCTTAGCATTTGGATCCTGATGATGCTTTTAGCACCTGTTTCTCCAGCTAACTTTTACTTTGGACTGCAACTGCGGTGATCCCCACAGTGGTGACAAGGATGATCTCCTGTCTTATGCCTTATATTATTGCATTAATCCACATGTCATACAGACAGAGAGGCAGAGACAGATAGATAGATAGATAGATAGATAGATAGATAAATAGATATTCTGTATCAAGCCTAAGAGCCTGTGTAATATTGTCTCATTATGTCCCCTGTGCCTCCTTAATGATCAGCTAAACCTGCAGAGCAGAGCCAGCTCTGTTTCTCCCCTTTCTGCTGAGTCCTCACATCACACAGGCCCCGCTCTGTAACTGCAGAAAAACAGATCTACACAGTGACGCTGCCTGGGGGGGGTGCCACGCAGGACCTGAAGAAAAATTAATGGAGAGAATGAGACAGCCTGCCCTGCTACAGAGAAATTATTAGGTTAGAGAAAGGAGGACAGTGAGGAAAGAGAGGAGGTGGCGGTGTGTGAGTTGCAGCGGGCTGACCGGGTTGCTGCGTCCCTGCTAGCAGCTGAGGCAGGGTGACAGGATAGCGTTTTGGGGAGAGCTCTGCATGGGGAGACTTTGTTGTGAGGACAGCAAATAGCTGTGATAGTGTGTGTGCATGTCATAGTTTTTGTGTGGTGAGCTGGAGGTGTTTTTATTTTTTAGAGTAGCATAATTCTCAGGTATGCAGATCTTCACGATGTTGCTGTGACCTCTAAAGGATTTTGCTTCACTTTCAGGAAGCAGAGTTCAGTATGTATGTGTAGGTTTGCTATGTAGCAAGGCGGCAGTGTGTGTGTGTGTACAGACAGCGGTGGCTCTATACTCTGAAGCTCTTTTTAGCTGTGTGTGTGTGAATCCCTGCTAGCCAATATGGATCCTCAGCAGCCTGTTTTTAGCCTGATGAAGCGGTTATGTCCTTGTTTCAGCCTGCTGCCTCTGCCAGTAGGTATCTTTTTCTCTATGCACAACACTTAGAGGAGGAAGAGAGGAATTACATTAGTTTAATCCCTCTTTGGTTATATTTATGTCCTAAAAGTTGTTACTTGTAATACTTGTATCTCATATATTGTTGATGATCATCCATGATGATCCGCTATCAGTAGTTGTTGCACCTTCCAATTGCTTCAAACTTATTTCTCACTCCTCTATTGTTTTGTATGTTATAAGATGGAGTGTGGTATCAGTTTTCTTTGGGGCAGTTCAGGGTGGTGACCTGTTCTCTGGCTTGGCCCCCCCTCAGAGTCAGGACTGGAGTAAGAGTGATGAGAGGCTCCTGCAGGCTGTGGAGCAGAATGAACCTGACAAAGTTTCGGCTCTCATTGTCAAAAAGGGTCTCTGTCCCACCAAGCTGGATGCCGAGGGCAAGTCTGCGTAAGTTGAGCACCTAATTTATTTGTCCTAAGAAGTAATTGTTTTCCATTCAACATGTTTCGTCAGTTTATATTCCACAGAATTGCAGTTCTTGCTTCTGGTAGAGTAGCACACTCACTTTGTTGTAGGGCCTGAGCGATGTATCAGTTTGCCGATATAGGGTGGCTAAGTCACGCCACTTTATTTCCATGGGACCTTCATTTGGAAAAAATGAATGCGATCCTACTGCAATAAAGAAATTATTTCCTGGTCTCATTTGGCTTGTGCCATGAATTACACATATGATGGTTGGTAATTTAAAAGATCATTTTTTAGGTCGAGAAAGTTGAATTTTGTCATCAAACAGTAAAGTAAAACAACATTTTTTGTGAGGGTGCTCAGTGAACTACATCTCTCGTCTCACACAATATACGTCAAACAAACCTGAACATGGCTGTAACTTTAGCACAGTTTCTTTAGAATGACAGAAAATGTGTTAAAAGAGGTAAAAATCATTTTAAGTGCGGACATGTTAAGAGCTGCGGCTAAGCAAACAGAGGATGTTGGTTCTGTAGGAGATCGTTTTTTAAGACATCACTTACGCAACAATCAGATGTGTAGTTTTTCTGAATATGTATTTTCAAATGAAACATTGACTGTCTTGACGTGCAAAATTATCTTTTTAAATTGACAAACATCGTATTTGAAATGGGATCATAAATAATAATTTGGCTCTTTCCACTGACTGTCGTTCATATTTTTTCTGGAATAAGGTCTCGTGGGGTCCACTGGAAGGGCCCTGACCCAGCCACTCTACTGACCTATCATAGATGTATTGGTATTAGTGTATATGTATCCATGTGCTCCCTAATATTGATATTGACAACGGCTCCAAAAATCTCGTATCGAAGGGGCCCTACTTTTTTGTGCAGCAATGTTTTGATTTCAGCATTAAATATCAGCATTGGCCATTGATAACCCATAACAGTCGACCTCTAATTTTAAACTGGAACTGTTCTTGTCTTGGTTCACATGTGACTTTAGTATTGTGTTTCTTCCCTTTGGCAGCTTCCACCTCTGTGCATCCCGAGGTCGGCTGGACTGTCTGGAGGTCATCATCTCTCAAGGAGCAGACCTCAATGCCACTGATGGTGCTGGTAGGGTATTTTATTATTAAAATATAAGTTTTAGCTCATAAGCCAAGGCTATTGAGTTGCATGTGTCATGGACTGTTTATAAATGTCTGTTTATAACTAATTTCAGGCTTCAGTGCCCTTCACCTGGCAGCCAAAAACGGCCAATCAGAGTGTTTAAAGAGACTCTTACAGGTAAAATTCAGAACCATTAACTAACGGATACTGTAAAATAGAAACAGAATAATACAAGACTGCACTAATTACAAGTGGTTCATCTGTTGATGTTATTTGCTGTTATTTCTATTTTCCTGGCAGGAGAGATTACCCGTAGATTGCACAGACAGCATTGGCAGAACACCGCTTCATCATGCAGGTAATAACTAGTGAACTACAAGAAGTTACTTTGCATACGAGCATTTAACACTTAACTTAAGCTTAACTTTTTTTTTGTTTGTTTGTTTGTTTTTGGGTTTTTTTGGCATCCAACCTGAAAAAAGGCGTGCGACCTTGTCCACAATATTTTAGAATTTCTTGCTTAAGGAATTGTGCCAAACTGTTATTTTTAAATAATCCAGACACACTGAACAACAAGAAAATTTTACTATGTTAAAACCCGGAATATTCACCATGAGTCTGGTTATTTCCTGCAGCGGTCAGTGGCTGCTTGTCCTGCACTGAGACTCTGTGGGACTTTAAAGCCAATTTGGATGTCCAGGATGAGGTAGGTTCAAAAGCTTCTCTACAGCATAGAGTTTGTCTTACTTTTTACCTTTCATTACTAATATATTATCAAAAATCTGAGTTGTTGTTGCATCATATTTATCTCTCTGTCAGGACGGGGCCACGCCTCTGATTTTAGCTGCCCAGATGAGCAGGGTGGAGCTGTGCGTCTTTCTGTTGGGTCGAGATGCCAATGCAAACATACAAGACAAACAGGGAAGGTACTGGAGAGATCTTCTCTTGTTCTGTTCCTCCTCTGGGGTTGGTGATACAGTATGACCACTGGATTGAGTGTAAAAACGGTGCTGAGGCAGACTGGAGCATGAAACAACCATCTTAGCAAAGATAGAACCAAAAGATCAGGATTATTTTCCCAGCAGTAGGGTTGCTTTGTTTGGGATAGAGGAAGGAGTCCCATAGAGAGTCTCCAGTACGTGGGGTAAATTGGAAAGATGGAGGCTGACCCTCCAGCAGCGACTAACAGCGTTCAGTCTGGCTTTGGTCTAAAGATGATGTATGTGATTCTGTCGCGCTGATGGTTTGCTCAATCCTGCTGTTTTCCTGTTGTACTCTGTTATTTTTTGTTTGTAGGTCTGCATTGATGCTGGCATGTGAGAGTGACAGCGTCGAGACCGTAGAAGCTCTGCTGAGAGGCGGGGCCAACACGCAGCTGGTCGACACCCTTGGAAACAAAGCTATGGACTACAGCGTAACCACGGGCAACCAACGCATCATGCAGATGTTGCAGGATGGAGCACCTCCAGGTACAGTATGAGGCTTCAAGTCTTTTTTCATTTGGAGAGGTAGAAGTGCCAATCAGAGTGTGTAGCTCTTTTGACGAATCACGCTAAATTGTTTTATTATGTCTAAAATAGACTGAGCTTGTATTGTATACTTGGTTGTGTTGTGTGCTTGCATTATCCCAAATGTTTTTCACAATTTTCCAATACAGAGAAATTATAATTTTATTTAAGTTTCATTCAGTTGCCTGTCAGTTGCGTTAGATCTGGTTTAATCCCTGTAGTTGCTATAATTTCCAGGATAAAAACAGGAAATACCAAATAATATGTTAGAGAGTGAGGAAGGAAGTCTGCAGACTGTTCATGAAAAGAGGTTACACGTCATTTATATTTCCACAGGCAATGGCAGTTGTTTTACAATGAAGACAGTTCCCTTGACTCCCATAATCTGTCCTACTACATCTTTATTATTGCCATGAATTCGAGTGTCTTTGCAGCACGAATTACATACCTTGTGTTTTATAAAATGAATCATGACCATGACGTCCGTTTTTAAAAACAAAGTAAAACGTGGCAGAAACATCAAACAGATCGCTAGACCCAGTGTATGGCCTCTGTTGGTGGCTGTGCAGCTCCCCATCCTGGCTGTGTCTGTACTCCCCCAGGAAGCAACTGCAATAGGAGGAAGTAGATCAGGAGGACAGCTGGGTGTGATTGTGAAGTGGGATTTAAAAAAAAAAAGAGGAGAGAGACGAAAGGCTCTTTCCACTTTAATCTCCCAGCAAAGATGTTGCTGATTTATGAAAAGCAGATGTGTGGCTGGTTTGAAATGGAGATGAAGGAGCAAATCTGGTGCACATAAGATACCCTTCCACGTTAGTTTTTATTCTATAATTGCAGATTTTTAGTAAATTTACAAGAAACAAGAGTGGAACTAATATGAACGACATGTTTGCAAAGTGACAGGAAGTGAGAGTTTGCTGAACCTTGTTGCTTTCGGGGTTAAAACGTCTCGCTGTGTGTCTCTCCCTCTGCATACGTAGCTTCTGAGGCTGCAGCCGAGGAGGTAAAGTTGCATAGCTGTGTTTTGGATCACTCCCTCCATCAAATGAGATCATGGCCCACTTTGGCCGATCATATTGTGCATGTTTTCCAATATGAGGTCATTGTTTTTGTGTGCCGCTGTCTTTTGGTTGGCTTTCGTTCCCCTTTGTTGCTGACCCTTTGTTTTATTGATTTTCATCTGTTCTCCTGTTTTAAGTTGAGCTTGACCTCTGCTTGTATGTGATCCCCCTCCCACCCTCACACAGCCCCCCCAAGTCCCCTCAGGCACCTCATCAGTGCAGGGGGGCACAACCCCCCGCAAACGGAAAGCTCCTCCACCCCCTCGCTCTCCCCTCCAGGTACTGTGAGTAACATGTTAGTGGATGGAAAACACTTTCAGTTTAACTACAAGTACGTGAGATGTGAGAGCAAACAAAACACGACGCCTTATTATTTATGCTAATGTTACAAAAATCCCTCAATACAAAATGACTTCTGAAACTTTAACTTAAGAGTACTCTGTCTTTAAAGAATGATGAAAAATAATTTTCCTTTGTTTTTCCATCCATAGATCCAGGGTTTGTCACCTTCTCCACAGCCCCGCAGTCCTGCTCCACCTGCCCAGACCCCGGAGCCCCATTCTTCTTCTCCCTCTCCCCAGCCTCCAGACACACAGCCGCCAGCTCAGGTTTGGACTGTAAATCTTGATTTTAGTCTAGTTGCTGTTGGTCCTTCATGTTGAGTTAAAAGCAGAGCTTATTACTGTTATATTTATACATACAAGGCAGAGGATGAGGAGGTGTTTGAGGAGATTCGACGGCTGCGTCTAGAGAGAGGCCGTCTGCTCCAAAAGATCAAGGCCTTGGAACAGCAGCATCAAAGCGCCCTCTCTGCCTTGGAGGAGGTACTGCAGGCAGTGCATGTTTCAAAATTTCATTACTTTATGTAAATTTATGCCTATATATTAGAACTCTTTGTGTATGCACCTCTGTCAGAGACAACAATGCTTTCATAAAGACTAAGCGTTGCTTGTTATAACCACCATTTTTCCATGTGTACATATGTGTTTGTGTGCACTGTAGTTGTCCCAGCTCAAGCAGCGCCTTGAGGAGGCAGAGGCAGAGAGAGACAGGCTGCTTGAGGAGCTGAAGGGAGGTCATGGTGTTGGGGCCAGTGACTCTGACGACATGGATGAAATGTTTGACTTCCCTGGTATGCAATTTGTGAAAATGTACTTCCCAGGCCTTGGCCGAAAGCATGCATGTACTTCCATGCATGTGCCCCTGCTATTCCACATTGGCATTTCTGTGTGTCTGTCCCATCAGGAAGCACACAGATTTATTTTTGTTGTTGTTGCTCTTGAACTTGAACTTTCTCTTCAGAGAAGTTGCTCTCTAAGCGCTCCAGAGCCTCCCCTGCTCCAGATGAGGCCATTTCCCAAGGAGACGCAGACTCTTCGCACCCCTCCCCTGCCCCTGCAGACCCAGGAATTGTTGCAGAGCTGCGTAAACAAATAGAGGAACTAATGTCACAAAACTCTGAACTAGCTCTGAAAGTGCAGGTAAGAATACAAACGTACACCTGATGAACACTCAGACAGATGCACACATACTTGCACATTTGAGATACTCATTCAACCAACATGTCCTATTCTCTCTCCCTCTCTCTCTCTGTCACACACACACACACACATACCCACATGCATGTGGTTGCAGGCCTCTTTATGGAGAATAAATTGATAGTGATCATTTGATCATTAAATGATTCACCGGCAGGAGATGAAGAGGCTGGTTCAAGAGAAGCTTAATGTCTCACACTCGAGCATTAGTCACGACCACTTAAATTTTATGATGCTGCATTCTGGTGCACTAATGCACTGAGGCGTATGTGTTAATACAGGTATAAATAGAGCAGCAATAAGTGCAGAGATGGGGACATTTTTATAGATTCTGCACTAACTGGTTGAAGTACTTAAGTTGTTGAAAAATTCCGTGTTGGTGTGATTCATTCACCCTTGTTTAAAAAGCAGTAATCCAGCTCAGGAAGAGTTGAAAATCTGACACTGGATTAAAGATATATAGTTCAGTGGAAGACGGTCTGAAGTAAACCAGAACCGTTTGCTATGATTTATACAGTGAATCCAGACCAAAATTCCATAACTCATATTTACTAAGTTAATTAAAGAGCAGTTTACTAGTACTTTTTGTCAGTGAAAACAGCTGCATAAAGTCTGACTTTGGAGGAGCTTTATCAAATCAGAGAAAATAAGGGTTACATTCTAATAGGTTTTCAATTATCAATACATTATACGTTTATGTTAGAGAGCCTTTGTAGCAACCAAGAGATGTGGGAGTTTGACAGACAGGAAGGATCTAATGAAACAATAGTCAAGATTCTCTCTGTGTGCAACTGTTTTAACTGATGATTTTGTATTGTTCTTATTATTTTAATGGGTATTGTATGAATTGTAATGGTTTGTTTTTCGAAACTTTATGTTGCTGCCATTCTTGGTCAGGTCTCCCTTGAAAAAGAGATCTCTGATCTCAGTGGGACTTACCTGGTGAAATAAAGGTTAAATAAAATAAAATAAAAAAGTTAATTATGAGAAAATAAGTCTTGAGAGTTTTTGGAGCTTAGGGAGGTTTCAGGTTAGGGTTGTAAAGTCAAGATATCTGAGCCTGTTCTGTGTTCATTTCAAGCGGATTTATCTGTCTCACAACCTAATGAAAGTACAATACTAAATCATAGGTAACGGCTACTTTTTAAGTAATGAGTACCTACAGTCGATGGTACTCACCCACTTACTGGCCCGGCTTTAATACCCATTATGTTCCTCAAAATGTTAGGTGCACACTAAGAGCACTGCAAGCAAATTCTAGGCTGTTTTAACTGACGGTATATGGCATATTATTGTAAGGTGACCACCTCCCTAAGCTGTTCCATCTGTGTTATGCACAGATGCTGGAGATGTTTGAGAAGGATGACACAGACATGCAGACCTCCAGCTCAGACTTTGTCCCCATAGTTCAGTACGAGACCCTGAGGAAAGAGTTTGAAGCCCTTCAGGAGCGCTTGTCTCAGATCCAGGCTTCAGACGAGGCTTCTAGTGTGGCAGAGGAGCGGTAAGATTGAATGCATGATTGATTTATACATTCAAGTTCATGACTAACAAACTGTGGTAGCCATCACATTCCGTTAAGCTCTACCGTATTAAATCAGGCTGTTATTCTGAGATTTGCATTTCCAGAGTCTCTATCAGGACCATTTCTAAACCTGCTGAGCATTTATATTTTCCTTTATCAAGCTGGAGGCTGCGCAAGCCTGAGTGCAAAATGTCAACTCATGATGTATGACTTATGATGCTAGCATCTTTTTTGCTTATCCATTGTACCGAGGAATGAGTATTAATGTGTTATATTCTGATATTATCCACATATTGATAGTGTAATTTAGCCCTATAATGGAGCCTAGCTATGATTATTTGTTCACTTTTTCACTGTTGTTATTGATTAGATTTGGTCTTTGTTTTGTTCCACAGAGGCGATGACAATACACAGGGAGGAGACGCAGATGCAGAGAGTGTGGTGGTTTTGAAGGAGAAGCTGAGAGGAATGGAGGAGCAGTTGGCCTCCTCACAATCTGAGCTGGAGGAGCTGAGGGAACAGATGCGCCTTGGTGTGCTTTCTGTGGCGTGTGGTGAAGGGGATGCCGCCGCAGCAGGTGGTGCGACTGAAGGCAGGGCTGAGGCTGCAGAGGAGGATCCAGGCAAAGAGGCACAGCAGCTGAGAGTGAGGGTGACAGAGCTGGAGGAGGAGCTAGCTAAGACACGGGGCGAGGCAGGGGGTCAGAGCAGCCAGGACAGTGACACAATCAAACAGCTGAGGGGGAAAGTAGAGGAACTCCGTGCTGCTCTGGCCCGGAAAGAGTCTACAGAAAAAGAAGGGGAGAAAGACGACGAAGGAGAAGAGAGGCCTGAAGTAAAGTGCCTCTGTGACAAAGTGTCTGAGCTGGAGGCAGCCCTGGCAGAGAGCAGAACGTCAGCGAGGGAGGGAGGAGCAGCAGGAGATGGAGAACAGGTCCGTCGTCTCCAGGAGCGTTTGGCAGAACTGGAGGGGGAGCTGAGAAAGTGTGTGCCCCGCACGCAGTTAGAGGAGGTGCAGGTGACTCTGGGGCTTCAGTGTGAACAGCTGGCCAGGGAGAGGGCAGATGTGGCTAGAAGGCTGAACGATGCTCTCCTGGAACTGGAAAGACTCAGGCCTCCTCCACACGGAGAGGATGAAGAAGAGGAAGAAGAGGAGGATCACTCAGAGAGCTCAGAGCCCTCAGTCATATCAGGTGTGCAGTGCTGATTTTAATACTTTAAACTGAAAACATTTAAAATTCCTGTCTTTTCTGTGCATTTTGTGAGCGATCGTGCCTCTGTCCAATCAGATCACTCCAGACGCTCTCTGGCGGCTGTAAGAGAGGAGCTGGAGGTGGCGAGGCAGGAAGCGGCCCAGGCTCTGGACTGTCTATGTGCTGAGCGGGAGGGTCGGGCACAGGATGCCCTGCAGCTAAAAGATGCAGTGCCATTCGCAAAGCACAAGGAGGCGCTGGCTGCGGTATCGGAGCAGCTAGCTCAGACGCTGCAGGAGCTCCAGGAGGAGAAGACGTTTCGTGGTCAGGCTGAGGAGCAAGCTGCCAGACTGGAGGCCAAACTGCAGGCCATGCAGGATGCTGTACCCAAAGAAGAGCATGAAAAACTCAAGGTCAGAACTCAGTGTTGTGATAAGAATGATGTAGAGCCAAAGTGGTTTAGGAATAGGGGTGCCAGTAATGATGAAGAGCATGGTTAAAATGTTGCATCTACTTCATGCTGTGTCATTTCTCATTTTACAACATGGAGGCTGAGCCACCTGCAAAATAAGTTTTCAACATTTCAAAAAATGCTCTCTAGAAGTAAGACGCAGCTGACAGCAGCTTAATTTTTTGTTTCTAGCTGTTTCCGTTTTGTTTAATTTAACAAGTTGGTTCAGTATCAACTGTTGATCATTATTTTGTGTCTTTTAAACTGATAATAGGAAGGACTAGAGTAAATCATAATCCAGACAGGATCAAGAGCATAGAATTGTGGATAAGCACAGTTTTCAGCTTTGTGGCTGTGCATATTTCTGATAATCCAGTGGGTTTGTTAGAGGATTTGTTTAACTTTAGTCATTTTACTTTATTTAAATTACACATTGTTTAATATGATTGATTTTCAATGTTTCTTAGGAGTGTGTTCTGCTAATACGTTTTCTTTTCTAAAGTATTTTACTGGTCAGACTGTCCACTTTGATAATCAAGTGATCCTTGTGCTTCCTGCCTCTTAGGCAGAGCTTCAGCGCTCCCTGCAGGCCAGCGAGAGCAGTGCAGCAGCAGCTCAGGACGCTCTGAGTGAGAAGGAGATGGAGCTGAGAGAGCTGAAGTCCCAGAAGGCCGCAGAACAAGGTCTGATCTCCAAGGAGGACCATGAGGCCCTGCGGCTCTCTCTGCAGGCGGAGATCAATGCCGTCACGGCCCGCTTCAACGATCTCACACGCAAACATGAGAAGACCTGCACTGAGGTGTGTGCTTACGTATGCATGTGTGTCATTGTGTGTCTCTTTCCAATCCTTTCTAATGCCATCTAAAGCCACATTAGATGTTATTGTGTATGCCACAAAGTGAGCTGTGTTCCATGCAGGCCTCTTTCCTGCCGCTACATTATTCATACGCGTGTTACTTTCTCTGTTCAGTCTCCTCCTCTGTTGTATGAGCCCTCTGTATGGTGCTTACTGATGCGCTGAACTGGAGTTGTATGTGCACTGTATGTTCCGAGCATTAAGTTCCAAAACCTTTCCCTCCACCTGTGTGCTGGTATTCAGATGTAAAACCTCTCACTGTTTAAAATTGGGAAATCGCTTCTCAAACTCACAGAGGTCAATAGAGAACACATTTTCACATGGAAGATGATTCTTAAAGGACCATACTGGTGTTACTACACATCTTTGGCCTTTGTCAACATCAGCCAAAATTGATTTTATAAACCCCACCAATTTTTCCCCAAAATGACTTTATTTGTGTTTTGTTCATATTCAATAAAAGTTTCAGAAAGCATCTGAAAATATCTTTCAATGTTAGTTTAAAAAAAGAAAAAAAAAAGTCTGTGACCGAGTGCTTCTTTTCGCTAATATTAGAGCTAGAAAGAAGTACCTGTAAGGAACTATTTTTCCAAACCAAATAACTTTCCTCTCCAGCTTCCAGCTTCCCTCTCTCTCTCATTTAGCAATTTTTCACCTAATAAACGCAGCGGTTCTCTTTAGAGGGGTGAATTACCTAAACCTAGCAATTTTCATGTGTCCTATAGTGTTTCTATACTCCATTTTAACATGAATGGCAGTAAATTTTGTTTAAAGACAGTCTGAAATCTACTAAAGCATACACATGGTATGAATTTTAACA
>JAQFJA010000021.1:18650308-18661954 GCA_029874485.1 Naso brachycentron
AAGACAGTCTGAAATCTACTAAAGCATACACATGGTTGAATTTTAACAACAATTGTAAAAGATAGGCGCAATCTCTGCTAATGGTGAGAAGTCAAAAATAGACTGGTATGGTCCAAATAAACTTTTTTAATCCAGCTAAGTAAAAGCCATTTATAATGAAAACATATCCTGTTTGAAACCAAAATCCAACGTTGTAATTCGGCATTAGCAAATGCTTACAAACATACTAATATGTAAATCTTTACTGGTCATGTTATGAAGTCGCACTTCCCTAAAAAAAAAGTCACATTTCCACCCGAAGTACCCAAATTTTTTGACCCAGAATCTATTTTTTCAGGAATCAAAGGTCACTTCAGCCCATTGTTTTCTAATTTTCACTGCAGTCCAAATACCTGCAAAAATTACACAAATTAGTCATTCGTGCACTCGACTAAAACAAAGATGATCGTTGTTTCATTGATTGTATCCTTTCTTAACATTAACTCCATGTTGATTTGACAAAGAAACACAAAAACATTACAAACTGGTTGACGGCTGCAGATTAAAAAAATGGTTGCTGAAATAAATGCTGGAAGTGCTCAACCAATGAGAAATGTTTATCCCTGCAAGCCCCACCCTAACCTTCCTGTGCTATTCAAAAGAATGACCCCTATGCAAGGACTTAAGGGTTTAATAAATATCCCTGGAACTTGTGGTAATTGGCTCTGGTCCCTGTGCTGGAAACACAGCTAAAAACAGCTGAACATAGCACCAAAGGTAATTGTGTATAGATTTACTCTTGCTTGTTTAACTGCAGTTGTTTGCACTATAGCGTGGGTGTAAAAAGATCAGAGAGAAACTGGGAATTCTCATGAGGAAAACTCAGACAGCACTGACGGTGGGAATAGATATTTTCCTTTTCTCTGAGAAAACAAAAACAAGAATTATAAAGGAAAGTATGTTCATCCACTAAATCAGGACACAGGGCAAAGTACAGGAAGAGATGCCACTTTTAAAATGTTAAAGGCAACCAAGCAACAAAGCTGGAGGAGCTTTTATTCAACAGAATAAACATAAAATGAGCTCATCGTCTTGGTTTTATGCTGAAAGTTTTTCTTTTTTACACTTCTATCGAAGTAAAAAGCATCTCTATTGGAGACATCACCACACATAGAAAGATTGCCGTAGTGACAGGATGCCACTGGTGGTTTTACTGGTCCAGGTGTTCCAGGTACAGAGGGAGGCTCTCTTTAACAAGAGTGAGCGGCAGGTCGCAGAGTCTCAGCTGGCCACGGTGCAGCAGCAGCTCGCTGAATTACAGGCCCAATCCAGCCACATCCAGGAGCTCCACAAGGACATCCAGGAATCCCAAGGTCTAGTCAAGGAGAAGGACCGCAAGGTGAGGGTTCGGAAGGCCTGTAAACACAACTGCTGTTAATGCACCTATAGTGTGTGGTGGCTGACCTCATGTCTCCTTGTTTGGGCAGATCACAGAGCTGTCCAAGGAGGTGTTTCGGCTAAAGGAGGCCCTGGGAGCTCTGTCGCCTCCTCTAGGCATCACATCCTCCTCTTCCTCTACCCATCATGGCAACCCTGGGCAACAAATGGCACTGCAGAACAGGATCGCCATCCTCACCCAGCAGCTCCAGGTGAGAACATTGACACTAAAGATGTACACAATGTCATGATTCCTAAAAAGCTTGATGTAACACTATTATTTTCTGTGACCTTCTTACAGGATTGGGAAAAAAAGCACAAACAGGTGGTGACTATATACCGGTCTCATTTACTGGCAGCAGTGCAGGTCAGTTGAACGCAAACACACATGCCAGAGCCCAAATTAAGACTTTGCTATGAGAGATCATTGAGAATTTCTGTATGTGTGAATATGTGTGCACTTGACTTTCCTGAGTTTTTGGTTGGGCCCTACTTCAGGATAGATCAATAAACTTTTTTATGTGCAGCTGTCTGGACAGCTACTCATGGTCTGGACTGTGAGAGGCACTGAATGTCCGAATTGAGGTGGAGAATAAAGAGCTGGATTGATTGACTTCTTCCAGACAAAGGGGATGAAATTTCAGAAGGTGTGCAGGAGAAGTGGCTGGATTCACTTTCTGGTTTTAACAGTTTAATCATATCCACTACTAAGGTGGACAGATAAGCTATTTCTTCTTCTCATTTTGATTGTGATTAGAGATTGTTCGGGTGTCGTTGACCTTTAAGAGACTTTTTGCACGGTAGAGGTTTTCTTTGCAGTTTCTTTCAGACCAGACATGAGGCCCCCATCTGGTCTTAACTCCTGGACATGTTTTGGTCTTGAATGTTCCAAGCCTGTCTTTGATTTGGGGAAGGGTCAAAAGTGTGGCTGTCCAGTAGGGTTAATCTCTCACTTTTTAGCTGATCTTCGATAGATCTGTGAAACTTTATCCTGTAAACAGTATGGCCTGACCAATATATCGATTTGTTGATGTTATTAGCCGATATTGGTCTACGCGCAAATATTTAAACTGTTTTTTAAGACTGGAAAAAATGCTTGGACTAGTGACTTAAAATGGTTTAATTGTGTGATTTCTCCAGCAGAGGGCGGTCTGTTGTTCAATAACTAAAAAGTGAAGTATTGCTAGTAAGTACTGTTCATTACACTGATGTTTGGGTATATCCTGCATCTACTACATACCATATTCAGCCAATATAATACATACAATATCATACGATATTTTGGATATCAGAATTTTTCTACTCCCTATTATCAGAATCGGCATCTGCCCCAGAAATCCCATATCGGTCAGGCCCTGCTGTTTATGGCCTGCTTGATGGCCATATCTAAAACTTTTACTTCTACAAGTGGGTCTGCCTTGCCAACATGCAAATTACACTCTGCTCCTTAAGGATGAGTGGGTAAACCGATGTGCAATAAGATGCAGAACCTTCATTTTTTTTATATCAGGGCCGAATGGATGAAGAGGTGCAGAACCTACTACTTCAAATCCTGCGGATGTCGCAGCAGGGACGCTGATTCTCACAACATCTGCAAGTCTTTCTCCACATGCGGTTTCTCTACAGGTCGGCATAAAGCAGCTCCAGCACAGCAGCCTGTGGGTCCAGCATCGTTGAGACTTTGTCTAGAAAGCCAAATACAACTGATCTGTGTTCCAAGATATCTGCATGTGTCCAAAACAGTAAACCTGAACAACAGCCTCAAGTCTTGATTGATTAGCCAGTGGGGTAAAATACAACTGTAGAGTGCCTTCATGGCTGGATAACAGAAATGACAGCAGCCGATTCATCAGGGGTTTATAGGAGCAGGAAGTTAATGTGAAAATAGAGTTGCTAATTAGAAGATAGAAGCAGGTGTATTGATTGTGTGACAAGCCTATTGATTTTATATAATGTTGTTATAATAAAATGGACAAATGGCTCATTTGTTGATCCTGTTCTTTGTAACTTGCTTCATGAACAGTCACCAAAGCCTCAGCTTCCACTCTGTCCCTCACATCTATTTTTGGATGATGGAAATGTGAAGTCTTAATTTGGCTGCAGTATGTGTACATGGAAATTTGGACAGCTGGTCTAAACTGGGCAGCTGCTACATTAGCTGGCAAATATGAGGACTCAGAAACAACAAAGTAAGATTTGAATTGTAGCCTCTTTTTCTGTTAGTTTTTTATTGATAAAAAGCCATTGAATATAATCAAAAGAGGGAAAAACCTGAGAAAGCAAAAAAGAGATCTGAGTTGATTATAATAATTTGAACCACATCAAAAGTCTTGCAGCTCACCTCATCTCTTTGTGCATTCATTAGGCTGCAGCTGAAACAGTCGAGGACCGGATAAAAGATATGTTGCTCAAGACAGAGCAGCGAAAAAATCGTATAACCTACCTTTAGTAAAGTATTAGACTGGCAAAAAATGCTGTAGGAAACTTCCTTTCACTGCAGCCAAGGAACAGAAATACATGAGAAAGTCACCCACACAAAGACAAAGACGTCGGATGAGGACAGTCAATAAAGTGATGTATTCCCCTGAGCCGGGACAAATGAAGGATTTCATTTCAAGTCCAGTTCCTCTGTCCTTAATATCAATCACCATAGACTAGTCCCACCCATTTCTTGGATCTAAGAAAAACATTCACTGAGGGGACTGTTGTGAGGGACGCACATGAAGACAGTGACAGCCATGACACAACAAGACAGTGTAACAAGTATAACAAGAGCAGCTTACATGACTGTTCACAAGTATAAGAGCTTAATCATCCTGAAGTTTGTTCATTCATTCATTGGCATTGCAAGAAAACTAGTATTCTGCATTAGGAGCATAAATGCACATTATATACACTGTGACACATTGCCTGTCTCTGTAGTTGTTAAGGCACTGAAGTAGGAGGGGCTGTAAAAGTACTGCGTTTGTATGCACAGTAGTTGTTTTTAACCTAAGACACAGTATTGATTGGAGTACAATCTGACCAGTAATGTTCACAGGCTTATACAACACAACAACAGTATGTTTGGAACAAATAATGAGCAGCCCTTACAAACACAACACAAACCAGGGATATTTATGGTAAATGTGATAAAGTGTCCCACTTTCACACAGATGTAACGCGCGTCCCCTTCTGGCCGTCTAAATGAAGACAGTATGAATGCAGGATTTTTTTAAAGTGGGATTTGATGCCTCCTTATCATAGAGGAACAAAGCAAAAGGCAGAAGAGTGAGTGAGTGTTTTTTTTAAGTCCGGCACTGAATCATGTTCAGTGTGTTTTTCCGTTGTGCCATCTCAGAGTCAGCTACTGCAGACCTGTGTACATGTAATAATAGCAAAGTCTTTACATTCCGATGAATCAGATATCTCTCCTGTTGTCTCTTCCAGGTGCAGCTTTTCATTTCTTGCATTTACACAGAAATTAAATTCTGAAAAACCTGGTTTCTCGTGTTCTTTTAAGTGACAGTTTTGTCCTGCCGATGTCCATTGTTTGTTCAGTGGACGACCTTTAACTGGTTGAGCAAACTGTGGGATACTGGAAGCACTTCGCCACCATATAGGCATTGTAGAATATTACTTCTCAAAGCAGGAAATCCTTCTTTGATTTCCTGAAGTTGGGTCCTCGTCATACAGGCATCGCTTTTTGTTTCTGACGTTGGTTAAAAATCTCTCGGCTCTGAGTCAAGCTGTGGATCCTGGTCGGTTTGTTAGCTTAATAGCTGCATGCTGAGGAGTTTCTGACAGGTGAGGGGTAGTTTGGTTGATCCTGGGAGGGAAAAGGAGATGTCGGACGCTTCATTCTCTGTCATATAATTTTTCATGGACAGAAATTATCAGTGTGAGTTCCATTGTTCCAGATAAATATCCATCCAGGATAACTGATTTCCATATAAATTTTTGTCTGTGGTTTTTGCATGGGAACGCAAGAATTTACCTGTGTAATGAAAAACACAAAGACGACACAGACCGAAGGTTAATAAGCTAATTGTTAAGGCTTGTACATACATTTTTTTCCAGGAATTGCATGCAAAATACATATATAGAGCTCACATTTACTAGTTACTATGGAAAGAACCACCCCAAGGTGAACTACAATTAAACTACGTATTTTTTACCCGCCCTCCATGAGTAGTTTTGCACGTTTAATGGAAGTGATGGGGAGAAGCCTTGATTCAAGATTACAGCCTTCTACAGCCCTTTAAAACACATCCAAAAATCTCCAGCACACTATACATGTTGTGAGTGTGCATATTCACCACGCTATAGAGACATTGTCATTGTGGGCTAAGATACTGAGGAACTAGTTGTCTAGGCGTAGTGACACAGTGCCTCAGAAACAGTGTGGTTATGCTCCAGACATGACAAAAATAGTATTACTTCATAGCGTGGTGAATGTGCAAGTCACCTGTAGCCACCACAAGTGACTTGCACACACCACAGATTACTTGTACATTTGCCACGCTGTGAAACAAAATTATTCTTGTCTTTTTCAGATCTTAATCGTGCTGTTTCCGAGATCTTTGGATAAGTTATAGAGGGCTTTAGATGACAGTAATTCTGGACCAAGGCTTCTCCCTCTCATTTCATTGAACGAGCAGAACTGCTCATGCGGGGCAGGTATCAAGCGACCTACTGTATGCACAGAGAAGGGAAAAGTATCTCAGTTTTTGTCTTACATCGGGATTTTGGATAAATCGGCTAAATTCCCAAAAAGTGCACTTTTCCTTTAAATTATAGTATTTTAATTTTAAATTAATCCACTGCTCTCTGATATCTACATTTCCAATCATTAATTATGCTTATTTTAGGCATCCCGCACATACATGTATGTAGTTGACAGCATGCTTACCATCCCATGCAGGGTCAGGTGACTCACTGTTTCCTCCTGACCACCTGTTTGAGGTGGAGCTCACTCTCTGCTGCCACAATAGGCAGCTCGTTCTTCAGGTGGTATGAGATAAGGTGGCTTATGCTCTCAAATAACATGTCTTTGGTTCGGACCTGTGTTGAGGGCGAAGAGAAGAGATAGAGAGATGAATTCGTTCAGAGCTTTTCTAATCTATTAAACACACATGTCAATATTCACCCCTTTCACACACAGTTTCATACACTGATGGCAGTGGCTTCTTTGCAAAGTGGCAAGCTGCTCAACAGGAACAGACACACACACACACACACTCACCCCCCCCCACACACAGAGATAGAACAGCCATCAGGAGGAATTTGGGGTCCAGTATCTTGTCCAAGGACCCTTCTGAATATTTTCACAATTTTTTTTCTTCATATATGACTAGTACTAACACTGACAACTGGCAAACATATCTTGGTAAGATGTTTTTGCTTGCTGCCGACTCACCACTCCCTCTGGATCCACCAGCAGTAGGTGTTTGGGCAGACCACAGTGCATGCCAGTTAGCACATACTGTCCTGGGTTGGTGGTGCTCTCCCGGACCAGGAAGTCTCCATCCCTCACCAGGAGTCTCTCTGCGTCCCGTCTACTCATGCGGCTGTGGTACCACGTCTCCCGGCGGAGCTGTTCCTCATTTGGGGCCACAGGTGCTCGACGTCTTGGGGGGCTGGGCCACTGGTCCTCTGGGACCCGCACTCCTCCAGCCGCTGCCAACATATTAGACGCAGCAGCTCCACCACAGGCCTCATGGAGCTTCAGGGCATCCTCGAAAGGCCCTACAGGGACAGTGATGTTTAAAAAAATACAAGTGTCGTCACTCTAATATTTTCCGAACACAAAAAGTTTTCGATTTATCTGTCAGAAAGTGTAATGCTAATTCTCAGGACTTACTCATGTCAAAGAGGTCCTTTTTAGGACTGTCAGGTGCCTTGGCCCCTCTGTGCCCTCGTGAATCCAAGTTTTCCAGACTCTGGGTGTTGACATACTGATGCTCCTCATAATCTTTGCTGCCTGGTGGCTGACCATCAGCGCACAGGTAACCATCTGATGTCAGACCTGAAAAAAACACACAAGTTCTCAATACACTTCAGACTTCTGGCTGCACATGCTGCATGTATGTTATATTATTTTAGATTAATTGTATTAAGGCATCAACCAGAGGGCAGCTAAATGGTTACAGCGCTCGTCATGTGGTTTGATTTCCTCCCTATTTGCTTATTTCTCATGTGCCTCTTTATTAGCGACAATCTCTCAAAACTGAGTGTTTAATGCAGATTTCTACCATTCAAAAAAAATGTGTGAATCATTATATTCTTAAGTTCATCTCGGTACTGCAATTTAAAGATTATTCTCTTACTATTGTGACTTTCCATACTTTAAACTACACTAACCTAAATGGAAAATGATGTAAATAAATGTATGTGAACAAAATTTCATTGATTAAAAAGTGTGGTCAATTAAGTTGTAGCAAATCAAACTTTGGCATCTATGTTCTGACCACATAAATTTTTAAAATGGCTGTAAAAATAATGCTGAGAACATTAAATGATGGATTCATCCTGACATATTGAGACCATTGCAGAAACCTTTGCAGAAAGTACACAATGTTTCCTGAAAAGAATGGTGTGGTCTGCAATAAAACTCCTCCACAAAGTTAATAAAAATCACTTTTTCAAGATTAACTATCGTAACCTTCCAAATGGAATTTGGAGAATCTTGTGGACGCTCCAAGCCTCCCTCCTATCAAAGATGACAGGCAACTTGAACCACGATGTTTGAGCCAAGTCTTTCATCTGAAAGGCCATTCTGGTGAAATAGATCCCAAGGATCCTGATTCTATCAGGGTGATTTTGAGAACAGCCCAAGCACTTTTTGTGCCAGAAGGTCAGTAAATTTCATTCAGTTTAAAAAAAGGTAGAAATGACCAGACTTGCACACACAAACCCTTCAAGTCCATCCAAATACCCTCCAGTTTATTCTCTATTAAAGCCCGCTGTTCTACCAAACACTTAAGCTCTGCATTAACTTAAGTGAACAATCTAATCTTTTTCCAGATGCTATACCTGCGTACAGCCACAGGGTGTCTCACCTAAGCTGCTGGTTGTCTCGGTGTCCCAGTGAAGTTCATAGCACAGCTGACCAGGAGGATAAGATGCTTGCTCTCTTCTAGCTGGAGAGCCCATCTGCAAACCCAAGAGCACGTCTTAAGTACGTTTCTATATTCACACCAAAATGGACGACTCCTTCATGTCTTGTCAATACATACTGTAATGTAGTTTTGAAGCACTTTGTTTGAAACATTAGCTACAGCATGTCACCGTGTGTTATGCAAGCTGCGGGGAAAGAGTAATGATTTCTCTCACCCGGCAGGCAACACAGGAGCTATGAGTCCTATCTAATCAGATCTATCTTTGGAAAATTATGATGCAGGCACATCAGGCAGACAGTTATGATGTGTACTCGTGCTCCTACTGTTCAATTTTGTGTAAACAATACGAGGAAGAAGCAGGAGAACACATTAGTCATTGGGTTATGAGGAATAAAGGAGTTTAGCTTAAGCCTGGCTGTCATTTTCTGGTAAAGGTTATTTATGCACTACTTGATTAAGACCAGATGTAGCTTCGATTACATCTCTAACAAAATTATATCCAAAGGTTGCATCTCAAGATAACAATTTCACCAGTGATGGCAACGCTGGCCTGTAGAGTAGTCTGAAGAATTAGTGTACACTGCACAGCAGAGACCTTTTTAAAATCAGGCCTGGAGACTCACCTGTGCTGCTGTCTTGCTCTGTGGTTGGGTGTGGATGTGACCCAGCAGGGCTCCACCGGGTCTGAGCCTGGAGTCCACCACTCCCCCGATAGGAGGCTCCTTCCCGGGAATACTGTTGTAGTAATCATGGTCCGAGAAGTCCTCATCCTCCCCCCACATCGGCTCTTCTGTTCTGACAGATCTAAAGAAGGGATGAACAAGTGAATACGTACATAACTATAGCTGAATTTCTACATAAACACAGTGAATAACACAACTTCTATAATCTGAATAATTATGGCCTGACCAATAAATCAGTTTGCTAATACTGTGGGCCGATCCTGGCCCATGGCAGAAATACTGGTATTAGTGTATATGTTCTCTGATGTGTGCAAACATTAGAACTGTTTTTTAAGGTCAGAAAAATTGCTTAGATTAGTGATTTAAAATGGAGTAATTATACAGTTTGTCCAGTAGAGGGCAGAACGTTATTTAATAACTTCTAAGTGCAGTGTTTACTGTCCAGTGCGCTATGTAAAGATCAGCTATCAGCTGATCGCCTGCTACCCATACAATTGGCTAAACTAGTCAAAGGCGCCTTATTTAAACCAGTAGTAGTCTTGTCTATTTTACTGCTTCCACTGCAAGCCACTTTGCAACCCACCTCCACCCCAACTCCTCCTTTTATAATGGGTCTGACTTAATCAGTGTCAGTGTGTTGTCACTGATGCCTGGTCTGTTCTGTTCTGCCTTAGGCTGTCCATGTATGCTCATGGAAGGGCAGGGAGCTCCCAAAACAGAGCCATACCACCAAATTTAACTTGTTGCAAATATATACAAATATATTCTTTTGATGTAGTTGTCCTGACTGAAACAATTATTAGCTAATGATTACTTTTTATAGTAGTATTAATAGACATCATGATGATACAGAGATCTGGGTTCTCAATGGGTTCAAAGTCTGATCAGATGACATCTTCACATCCGAAAGCGATCTATATAAATCTGCTGGTGATGTATAGATCCCCAGAGTTGCTGCTGCTGCTGCAGTGGCATCACTTCATCATCTGAGATTTATTCCAGCCGGTGAGAAGATGTGTGAGAATCAATATTATAGGATGGATTTTGAAGTAATAGAAGAACAAACTATCAGGTCTCTTTGTAATAAATAACTACGCAACCAGAGAGTTGCACAGCAGATCGGGTGTTTTTGATGGAAAATGCAACCATGCTCTTTTATGCAGAATGCCCGTACTTTATGTCAAAGTTAAAAACTCATATCACTGACCTTTACTTTCTTTAGGTGTCAGTCTAGCTAAAATAACATTTAATTTTTCATTAACATTGGCTGCAATTGTAAAGCCTTAATGTGTAAAGTAGTTTTTTCATGATTCTTTTGTAAGACTGTGCACAGTTATTTCTTGTTGTTCTTTGCTGTAAATCAATGATTTACTTTTGTGTCATGGCTCATCTGATGCTGCAGATCTGAAGGACAATGACAAAAACTCTTAAATTGCTTTTCATGATTATGTACTGTTTTGAATAGTTTTGTGTTTCGGATCTCAGGAAGACTAGCTGCCGCTCCAGCTGCAGCTGATGGGGAACCTACTAGATGAACTGAACTGATAGAAGATGTAATAATTTTAAGATGTTACCTCTCCACTGACGCCATGGTTCTGGGAGGACTGTGTAGATACTGTTTAAACTGCAGCTCAAAGGCTTGGCCGATGGTGCTGATGACACTCTGGGCTAAACCGTCTGAGCACTCCAAGATGTGACACGCTGGAAGAAGGCAAAAAAGGAAAGTTTTACTCACTGGCACATATTAATGGGAGTAAAATCCTAGTTTAATATTTAGCCCATTTCTTCACAACATAAAAATAATTAAAAGTTTGCTCAAAAACATTTGTTATGCACATATTTTTTAGATTAGAACTATTTTCAGAATGTTATACTATAGCATAACTTTTTTATATTGCATGTTGGCATCATAACATACATATAGAAGTGAGTTTGCTCTAAATATCTCTCGTTAAGATACAATCCAGTATTACTATACATGCTTAAAACAGCACATACCTCTCTGGTTCACCGGATCTTTGGCCACATAGGCGACATAGTCAGGCGTGTCCTGCAACAGGCAGCAGGAAAAATTCAATTAGACCAGAAAAATTAGACCTATGGAGCTATATTAATGCCCTTATTGATTCTTCGGTCATGAGATTGGAAACCAGTAAAATGGAGTCCAGTCAGATATGTGCAGTCTGCCAAAATGTCCATTCCAATAACAACATAAGGGAGAGGAGAGAGTTAAATGCTGCACTCACTGTGTCTCCCCCTGAGGCGAATGAGATGGACTGCATGGGATGGTGAGCTATCACCTGAAAGAGACAAGTGGATAAAACAAAGAGGTCGAGGTTTGCCAGCATTCTGCTTTTACAATTCATCATTAATGCAGCACAGACAACACAAGTGGACTAAAAGAAAAAAGATTCCAAAGCGCAAAAAAACTGTCATGAAATACAGGT
>JAQFJA010000021.1:18720490-18734572 GCA_029874485.1 Naso brachycentron
TTTACGATCATATACGATGGTCAATAGCAACATTATTAAAAACGGTGCAATCTTGAGTACTTGAGCTCATTGCTGACATCACCACTAGATTCCACAACGGATTGGTATGGGCACTGAGACAATCCTTCCAAAAATACAATAAATGCTGGTTTTCAAAGACGAGAAACTCACTGACTGGTCAGTGGTGTCCGCTGATGTTCCAATGCTATAACACAAATTTAAAAAAGCCAACATATGACCTGGAAACACCCTTTGTTTGTTTCAGGAAGCAACTAAGCGAGCAGTTTCCGTGTCACGTGTCAGCATTTTCATTCATATTATAGCGTCAGAACATCAGCGGACGCCATTGACCACGCAGTGAGTTTCTCATCTTTGAAAACAAGCACTAATTGTGTTTTTTGAAGGATTGTCTCAGTGCCCATGACAGTCCATTGTGGAAGTAGCGTTGACATCAGCAATGAGCTCAAGTTCTCAAGACTGCACCGTTCCTCATAATGTTGCTACTGACCCCTTCATATGATCGTTAATAACCTTGTGATAGGGTTTAATGTGCCAAATATCAAACTTCTCCTTTAAGCTGTATTTTTATAAGGAAGGTATCCTTGCAATCTGTAAAAATATCGCTGAGATGAAGAACAGGAAGTTTGTACAGTGAAAAGGCAACTGCAGATAAGCCTTACTGGACATTTGCTGGACTGTGGAGAAGAAACCTATTCACTCATTCATCATCTTACCTCAGAGCATGTTGGCAGGTAGTTGTAGACAGTGAGGGGAACTTTGGTCTGCTCCCCTCTGATTAAGCTGTAGGGCAACGTGAAGTCAACAAAAAAGGGCTTGAAGGTACGAAGCTCTGCTCTCTGTGCGAAGCCCAGCCCCTTTTCCTCTGATAGGCCAACAGCTTCCGTCACCCACGTGGTGATCGAATCTGGCACATCCAATCGCAGCTCGGCCTCCCCGGTTTCAGAGCTGCAAGTGGCACAGATTGAGATACAACTTGAGTGGCAGCTTTCACTGCAGTAAAAAGATTTCAGCAATCTTTTCATGTTTTATGTCAGTGACACCTGTGTCAACACCAGCGCCAGCACCGATGTAACTACAGCAAACACTTGAACATGGATAGGTGTGAGGTACAGTCAGGTGTTGACCCGATCTGTTGCTTTGAATGACACGGGCTGAGATCATTACTGGCAACACGCATTTTATGTTGGTCTTGGCACACTGTCACAGGGCATAATAAACTTAAAAAACTGCATGTACACCCCTCCTTTTGATCAAAGTTGCCCAAAAGCCACTTTAATAGACTTTTAAGGGAGATCAGAGCTTTGGACTTCACAGGAAATTAGGCAGAACTGAAGTCCCATCCAAAGGAATCAAGCGTATGGAAATCTATGGGCAGTTCATTTTTATTGGCTGAAAATGAATGAAAGGAGCTGTTGAGAAAGTGACAGTCTGTTCCAAGATTGCCCCATTTAAATGAGGCACATTCACACCCAAAGGGGGAAATGCTGGACGCGGCCACAGCGAAAGAACATCCGTCTTCTTGCATGCCGGCTCAACTCGCACCTTTCCTCCCCTCACCACCATCTTTTCTTACCCTTACTTCCCATCTTCTCTTCTTCTACAGACCAAGATTTTCCTCTACACACTTAATTTTTCTCCAGCTCTATCCTATTCTTACCTCCTCTTTCACTCTCTTTGTTTCATCCTCACATTTTTGCTCGTCTTCTCTTTGTCTCTGTTCCCCTACATGCTTTAGATTGTGGTTAAATACCATGTAAGTATAGACTATCTGGTTCACCTGATATATCTGCAGTAGCCACAGGCATGTAACACACACACAAAGAAACACACACACATACACACATAGACACACACGCATGCATAAATATTTATGTAAAGACTTAAAATACCTGACGTTGAGGCAGTGCCACACCCAAGTCTCTGGGAAAAATGTGCGCCTCCGCTTCTCCGCTCTGCAACCAAAACACAAGCTGACATCAATAAAAAGGCTTCAGCTGCTGACAATAAAACAATACCATAATTGGAAAATATATCATTCTGAATTCCACGCTGACGTTCTCTAAGGCACATCATGTGTTTAATGTTCATCACTAGAATGAGAAGTATTCGTGGCATTAAGGAATGCAGACCTAAAATATGGACAAACTAACAAAACTAATTTCTTTTGTCATGTTTTTCTCTGCTCGGGTATAATTTATTTTTGTGACCTTGCTCAACTCAGGGCAGGACAAAAACTTAGATGTGTACTGCTTGAATATAACAAGGAATCACTGCTCTCTCGTGGGTTTGCTTTCAAATTGTTTTCACAGAAGTAACTCCATGTATCAATGTGTGGTTGAGCTTTATTACAAACCAGGGTCATTTAGAAAGGAATACATTTAACCACAGGGCCAAAGCCAAAGTTTATTCCATTAAATTGTTATTTTCCGTCAGCAACCGAATTTTCTTGAGAAAAACATACTTTTTTGTGTATTTATGGTCGTGACTTACTGTATTAACTCTGAGATTTAAAAAATAATGAACTACATAATGGACTCTAAGTTTTTATTAGTTATAAAATATTTCAAAGAGCCACACACACAGTTTAAGTAGGACAACTTTTGCATTTTTAGGCATCTCAGAGCTTTGAGATGACCATCTATGTTCGGTCCTTTACCTTGTCGTGGGTCGAGAGTGCATGGCAGCCACTAAGGTGGAGGTGTGCGGCTGGAAGGCGGGAACGGCCTCGTCTGTGTACATGCCTCCACTCTGTCGGTGATTCAAACTCACCATATCTGTCATCACAACCAGCCCTGTTTCCTGAGTTAAACACACAGAGAAACAGAGGCATATGCATGCTCTAAGACAACTTTAAATCCCTGCAAAATCGCCTTGGGCTGTTTAACTCAGCGTGTGATCTCACTGTGAAAGCGAAGCGTGCGTCCTTGGTGATGTCCCAGTGCCAAGGGAACACAGAGGAGCGCCTGCGTCTCTTGGAAGACAGCCCAGGCCACCAGAAGTGTCCGTCATCTTTAGGAATGCCGAAGGCGTCTGACACATCAAAGTCTGCCAGCTCTTTAAACACCTGCACACAGGAAACACATTCACGGAGGCACCCAACCAGAGTTATACACACAAATGCAGCTCCATGTTTGGTAGGAAAAGGCTCTTTTAGCGAGGTTAAAAAAAGAAAGCTTTTTAAGATTAGAAAAATGCATGAGTCAAATATTTGAAGCTATTTTTTTACAGGTTTAAGAAAAATAGATGAGAAATATCACTGTAAACTTAAGACTGACCTTGTCTGGACTGAGCTGGAAGTCGGGCTTTAGGAGATAAAGGCTTTTATCCACAGTGGCCACACACACACAGGAGCCTTTTTCTGCACGGATGCTCAGTGACACAGGGTCACCTGGCATGGACTCATTAGCTGACAAAGAAACAGACACCTGCAACCAACCGACACAAGTCAACAGATGACATGGTGAACATGAAATATGCATTTCTGTGCTGATTTGTGCCTTTATTTAATCGAGTGTTTTTTAAACCTTAATAATGTGATTTAAACTTCAACCAATAGTTGGCAGAAGGGATGCAAATTACACTTATTTTAGCTTTTGATTAAGCAGCTGATTCATTTTGAGGTTCACCAATTAAAAGTCAAATATATTAAGAGCTCAGAACAATGTGGAAAGTACAAAGTGTCATCTTTAAATCGCTTGTTTTGTCTGATTGTAAGTTAAAACCACTGAAAAGCTGGAACCACCACTTTTTCCTGATGACTGAAATAATAATAAATCATTTATTAATGTTTTCATGACTGATTTTCTGTCCGACTACCAATTAACAAATGTCTCAGCACTAGTTGGCAGTGTTGGCTGATAATTCTTCAACAGAGACGTTCATATTATATCCAGCGGGAGAACATCAATCCTGTCATGTTAGACTGTCAGATGTGGTGGGAAACACAACAGAGTGAAAAACTGCAGTCTTTGAGAGAAGGAGGGACGGTGAGAGTCGGCTGTAAACTTTCTCACATCAAAACTATTTTTCAGCAGCGCACAGTCACAAATTAGCCCCGTTAATCGGTTCCGCTGCCCTCCTTTCACCACTCTGTAACCTGTCATCCTCTGCTGTCACGACCCCACTCATCTGCCTGCGGCCTGCATGGCCTCTGTCTAATCATGCCCTCACAGCCCCCTTCTCCAACACACACACACACACACACACATACATAGTGTTGTAATGGCATACCAGGGAGCTGTAAATACTTCAGGGAGTTAACTCCACCTAATGCAGGCAGGAACTGGGGAGCTCTCCCAGGCCAGCACAGCTGTTTGTTTACAGACGTTACTCTGTGGACAGAGCTGGTACACGGATACTTGGGCTCAGCTCCAAAATGTATACACAGACTGTGCCACTTTGCTCCACGTTTGCATTAATTATTACATAATGAAACTATTTTTATAATAAGGAATTTATATCCAACATCAATGTTTGGGTAACGGACTTTACCTCCAGCTATCACGCGTTTAATGTGTGTTCACTGGGTTATAAAGCACATTACAGATAAAATGCCTTTATCTGGATTGCCTCTGTGTGGACTAAACCAAAGCCTCACACGTTTTATTTTTAACAATGTAAGGTGAAGTCTTGTGTTTAAAGATAATGCAAACCTGGTTCTCAAAGTCGGGCTGAATAGGGATTTGCAGACTGTCCGTGACACCTTCGCCGTTTTCCCTCACGTAGTAGACGAGCAGACGGCTGAGTGGGGCCATGTTGTGGCTCACTGGGAAACGCAGATAGGACACACAGCTGTCCATCTCAGCCTGGGAGGAGGAGCCTGCAACACAAGGAAGAGTCACAACAAAGGGAGTTGTAGAGTTTTCATTTCTACTATCTGATTTTTAAATAGATTTGTGATAAAGATGCTGGAACACTGTATTATATTTATTTAAAGGAACAAACAAAAAAGTTCAGAGTATAGAGACCTGCTGAGGCTGACTTCCACATCATAAGGCATACATTTGTCTTTAGATATTTTGGCTTATGGCACATTGTGCTGAGTAAAAACAACATAAGAGACATCCTACAGGGATGGAAGAACAGGTTTTCTGGACATGTTTAGTCTAATAAAATCCAGAGGATAAAAACAAACTGACCGGAGGCAGCAGGAGGCAGAGGCGTGGTGTGAATGTTCTTGTCAAAGGTGACCGTGGCCCTTTTCCCTCGGTGCAGGGCTGTCAGGTTGGCCGACTGTTGGCCTGATAGGATAATGTTCCCCCTGGATGTCACCTCGTAGTGCAGGGTGAAGTTACAAGGACAGGTGGACTTGAGAGCGACTTCTGCTTCTTGGCCGACCTACACATGCAAAAAGATGAAAATAATGAGTCTTGAAGCCAGGGCAACAATGATGATGCTCAACATAAACACATTAAGAGAATTTTGCCTGGAAATTTACACAGAAAAGAAGGCAGCACCTACCCTAAGCGGGGTGCTGGGACTCTGTATCTGGATGTGACACCTGCTGGGAGAGTACCAGCTGCTGATAGACAGGTAGCTGGGCAGGTACTGGTCTCCTACCGCCTTGCCATCGATTGATGTCACCTTGGTCTATGTCAAACAAAAAAATAAAACACTGTTAGTTTTGATAAGATTAGCTTTAAGTGACCCTCTCTTTGTTGCAACTACAGCCACTGACCTCTAGCCAGACATACTGGGCAGCAGTAGGGATGGAGGGGATCTCGAAGGTGGCCTGGCCGTTCTTGGAGATCAGTTCGCTGGTGTAGACGTTGTCCTTTGGGGTCAGCTCTGCCTTGACGCGCACCCTCACTCCATCAGCTGGGCTCCCGTCAGGATAGGTCACCTCAATCTACAGGGTTCACAAACAGTAGGTGGGAAATTACAAACCAAATTATAACCTAATGTATAGTATGTAAAGTTACAGTATGTAAAGTTATCTGATGACAATGTTTCCTTATCGTTGTGTGTCTACTGTGTCATTTTTCTGTCTCACCTTCCCTTTGTAAGGCAGGCCAGGCTTGAACTGCTTGCGCGTGTCTTTGGAGTACTTGATGTCGATGAGCTGCTTGTGGACGGGTGTTGAATCGTCAAACGTGGTTTGCCTGCTTCCGTCGATGCTGGTCACTGACGCCCAAATGCTCACAGAGCCCCTGAAGTGATCGGCTACATCCACAGGCATCATGTCCTTAACGCACAGGCTGAAGTTTGCAGAACCTTTTATCTGAGAACAGCAGAGGAGTAATTTGGTATCTTGAATGTGTAAAACATAATTCTAGTCTCATATCTCACATCAGCTATTATAATAATTATGTATGTATATGCAATATTAACAGTATTTTAGAGAGGCTGGGAAAAGTCAGTCTCAACTAACAATTCTAATGACTTTAGCCTGGATCCAGACCACAGACTCCGCCCACTCCACTGGACTTGATTCTCTTGGTCTGGCACTGCCTCCACTTTGAGCGACTCTCAGAGGGAGGGGATTAGATTTTCCCTAACCCTTCCTCACTGGTGGTTGCCTTTTCAAATTTAATCAGCGCGAACATTACGTTGCTAGGGGGTGTTTTGCCTTCTGCAGAGTGTCTTCGAAAAGAAGTCTGGCAAAGCTGACAAATGAAATCTAAGAACGTCTCCACAAGCTGCACAGATGTTGTTAGATTGTGCAGTGATTTAGATTCTGACCCACCATTCATTGTGGAAAGAGACAAATAGACATTTTTCACAGACAGACACTGTCTCCTCCCGGCAGGAGCTGGCACAAAGGAGCATCGGTTTCAACAGATGTGTTGCGGCTACTTTTCCACGTATAAATAAGGCATTTTTTAAAACTTATATCAAAGACACCAGATACAATCATATTACTGTTTCTGGCCCTGAAACGTGATTTTGTCAGTTAAAATGTTGGCTATGTCTCGACAGAGTTTAGTCCCGCTCCTGGCTCCCCACCCCAGGTGTTCATTGAACATTCACCTTTCATTCACCGGAGAAATCACGCAATGCCAGACCAAGAGAATCAAGTGCGGTCAGTGGATTGGGCGGAGTCTCTGGTCTGGGCCCATGCTATGATGACTTAACAACAGCAGCACTGAATCACTTGCATATACATTCAAAATAGGAGCATTAAGGAGCAGCATGAGGGAATAAATAAACTGACCTCCATGGTTTTAATCACAGGATGGCCCATCTCGTGACGGTAGTAGCCCACTCCATTCACTGTCATGTTCACTGTCAACTTGCCCGCTACAGGTTTCCCAAAGGTGTACCTGTACAACACGGACACGTCAGACCTCTACATCTACGAGGCAGCAAAGGTCAGTGAATCAAGAAACGATAAAAAGGAAGATATATGTAATAACACAGAGCCACCATGAATTTTATGCAAATTTGAGCCGACTGACCTGGCCCTGACGGTCGCTTGCTCGCATGAGTTCAGATCACGAATGTAGTGCGGGGGATCGATCACCAACTCAAACTTGGGCATCACTGTAAGGGAGAGGACAGAATATTACTTTAGTTACAGCTTCTAGCTTTTTGTGTATTTTTTTTATCTTGTATTCCTTATCAATAGATATCATACATGGGTTAGGGTTAAAAAAATGAACTTAAGATGTCTTTCAGAATGAAGTCAAATTCATTTTGCTTACTTAGCTTCTTAAGTTTCTCCTCAAAGAAAAAAAATCGCTAAACATGAATTATCAACACATCACAAGTAGAAATAGTCTTAAACAATACTATCAACTGCTGTGCACAACTCTTTAGTATGTGCAGGGCCTCACCATACTTCTGCACTTCAAACGACTTGTTATAGGTGTGGCCCTGCACCTCCACAAAGATAAACCACTCTCCAAACACAGGCTGGTCCGACAGAGGGAAACTCATGTTCACAATGCCTGTGGGAGAGAGAAATCAGTTAAAAAAAACCCACCTTGAATTGACGCTTGGTGGTGATTAACCATATATAAACCACCATACACACTCCTGAAGTTGCAATTGCAGACAGTTAAATTGAATGAGTAGGCATAAAATAAGTCCAATAATTAATCGAATTTTGTCTAAAATTGTGGAAACCTAATCACTTCAGTAAGGCTAGTACCTAAAGAAGCACTGCAATGAAAATGTAATCTACTGGCTGCACAATGATGATGCAAATGCACTGTAGTGAATGCGGCTCACCACAGCAGACGGATTTAAGACTTTTCCACTGGACCATCCTGGATCCTCTTGGATCCTGAGGGATCAAATTAAGAGGTCAGAAACCAGTTAAAGTGTAAAACCAAAGTACATTACCCATTAATTTGCACACTGTCATTACATAGTGAAAATGTGTATTTTTATTGTTAAGTAAGGCCCAACAGTCCTTGAACTGAACTTGACCCAGAGACCAACTCCTGTCTCAGATTACTGTCAAAATACTTCTACAACTTTTCCTCGGGTGATGCATAAGCTGCAGGCAAAGGGGTGGTAAAAAACAAACAAACAAACACATTGATGTGCTTGTCACTAGCTATAAGTCATGCATGGGCGTCCCTAAGCTTCTTATAAAGCAGCAGCTTCTTATTGCCCTGCAAACGTCTCTAGATCTGAGAAGAGAGACAATAAATGAGCGAGGTCAGTAAGTTTGAGAGAGGGAGACACAGTGAGCGTGAGGTTGTGGGGGGACTGATCGAGGAAAAAAAAAAACAAGAGAAGAGACAAGAAGAGAAGATGTTGCTTTCATGTTGTTTATCCCTGTACTGTTCCAAAGAGCACCCTGTTATCTAGGTGAGCTGCCCTGATTTCTGCTCTGTAATCTCCGACCAGGCTGGGAACTAAAATTGCCACTGTCCCCTGGGTGGTCCCGCCAGCCTCCACTCACCAAAACATATGCCTCCATCTGCAGAAAAAAAAAAGAAGACAAGAGAAAGACAAGAGCAAGAAAAGATGAACCAGTTGCAGACTGTAAAGTCAAGAGACAATCATGCGTCTCTCTTCCACCTCCTTCCTTATGCAACAATCATCCATCTGTGAAAGTGAGCATTGCCTTTTACCAGCAGCAGACTTTTATAGCTGCAAACATCAATAAACAGTCTGTCTGCACAGTTGCACAGTATATTTGGAGCCATTGCTGACATTCCAAAAGAAATGACTCTAGCTGGGCCTCTGTAAATAGGTAACTGTAACATTTCTCTGCACTCACGGGAGACGAGGTTTCTTTTCTTAATCACAGCAATTAGAGACGGAAAATTGAGTTTGTGCTAAATATTATGTTGTTCTACTGCTGAGGTGATATGGGAAAAAAGAGTGACTGCATCTATTGAGTAATGTAAACAAAGATTTGGACATTTGGCATTCGGACTTAAAGCCGGGGTAGGCAGTTTATTTTTGGTGTCACTGGGCAGAGATTCTATCATAACATTTCAGCATATTGTAAATTAGGTGGCCTGAAAGAACACTAGACTTGACCTCTCTTTGGCTCTGTATTCAGGCTCTAGAAAATGAAGACTGTGACGAACACTTTTGGACCAATCACAGATGATTTCAGAGAGTGCATTTTCCTATAAACTGTTTTACAAAGGTAGATACACATTCACGTCTTCTAAGTTAGTAAGAACCCGATGTAGTGTAACGGTAGACAACCCAAGAGGAAAAGTTGCTCTTTCAGCTTTCGCAACAACTGAACATACAAGAATGCACCAAAAAAAAGGAAGACCAACGTATCAAGATGATTGTCTAAAAAAGAGAGCAACAACAAACAGAATAAAATGTGAGCCAGGGCAGCTTGGAGCTACGCAGCAAAAACAGGGAGGGGAGGGTGCAGCAAAGTTTCTTCCTTTGGAGTCTCATGCTACAGCTAGTTTGATTTCCATTCACTGCCTACCCCTGCTTTAAAGCTACAGTTGGTAACTTTGGGGGAAACATCAATAACTTTTTTGTGTTCCATTTGGAAAAAATGTCATAACACCCATAGAAAGCTATTAGTAAGTAACATGGTCTGAGAGTATCTCGAGATCTCTGTGTTTTCCCATCATGCCTCTGTTCCTGCTCCATTTGCCCAATCGGTGACACTCTCTGTACCATCTGTCCCGATTGGCCGGTCTACACTGGGTTTCTCAGCGACAGGTGACGTCAGTACGAGCTGATTAGCTGTTTGTGCCTTATGCTCTGACTTGCCTCTGCCCACAACACAGTGTCTGTAAGTGACACCGCCAGGCGCCTGAGCTGACATGGACCAGTTTACTCCGCTGCAACTTTCCCTGCAACCGTTTCATCTCGGTTTCAAAGTGGACTTAAAAGAGAGAGAGGTCAACAAACAAAATAAAACATAAGCTGGAGCAAAAACAGGGAGGGGAGACTGCATGAGACTTGCTCCACATAGAGTCTCATTGTACAGCTAACGTTAGCTTGTTAGTTCATTAGCAAAAGTTACCAGCTTCGCCTTTAATACTACTACCCAATTATTTATCGCTTCTTTGCCTGCTATGAGTGGTGCATACTATTTGCACTGTTTTAGGAACGTGTTGCGGGTGCAACTTAATTGCGTTTAATGTGACATAAACATTAAAGTACCTTGTCATTTACTGGCCTCAGGTCAGGGGTGACTGTGTAGACATTGATGAGCACTAAAGACAAAAAATGAAACAAAACATTGTAAAATACAGCAGATTTATACTATCACCAATAAAATCTTCATGTATATAAAAGTTAGCAAGTATTTCTGAAAGTCCTGTTCAAATTAATGAATCTCTGGCTCATTACTGACCAACTGATTCCATGGATGGTCTGAATTGATTTGATGAATGAAAATGCTAAATCCCAATCTAAACACATCTTAATCACAGCATTTATTTCAGCTTTGTTCTTCTGTGACCAGCATCAACACGACAGCAGTTTTGGTTCATTACCCAAGTTTTACTCTACGACAAAATCCTTCAAATGAGCTTTAAATCTCTGCATTTCTGTGCAGTGATTAACTGATTAACTACCAGGTGCACTATGAGGGAACCTTTATGTTTGGGTTTGTAGACGGGCTTGTCGGTCTGGATGAAGACAGCCGTGCCCTTGCTCTCCACTGTGACCGTGGTGTAGTTGTGGAATATGTAGCCTCCTTCTGTGACGTGACGGTTGCCCCACACCTTCAGATGGGCCTGGCCTCTTAACCCAGAGGGAACCTGGTGGCATACACACACACACAAACAACCAAACACACACACACACACAAACAAACACGTGAACACACACAAAAGTATACACAAAGAGGATCAAGATGGGATTTACCGCAAGTAAAATAGGTCAACTGGGGAAGGACTGAAATGTTTACTCTAGGCTGCTGTACACATTTTGAGATTATTCACCTTGATTTAACATTTTAACAGAGCAAAAGCTACAGTATAAGAAAGGAAGTTCATTTATCCTCCAGAAGAAGATGCCAAACTATAACACGGCACACTACACATGACTGTATTTTACGAGAATGAGGGTGGAGGTTACAGAAAGGGGAGATGGAGAGAGAGACACACACAGAGGAGAGGAACCGAGGTTGTGTACACTAGATTGATCTATTCCAGCCTTCGGGGGCGGCGGACCATACATGCACGTCAACAGCTGTTGCATATTATATTGAGGCTGTTACCTTATTCCCAATGAATGAGCAGAGACAGATGTTGCATTACAAATAATGTTAGTGTTGATTTGCATGTTGCCTGAGGAATGTGCACACAGCGGACAAGAGGCTCTCACTACTGTGCAGCTGTCACCGCTGAGCAGTGCCGTGCATTTGAAACATCTCTGGAAAGCAGCATGCACGTACCGTAGGACACTGAGGAAACTAAGTTCAACACACAGTGACCGACTCACCTTTAGTTTGATGGTGCCTTTGTCTAAAATAGAAACAATGAGATATGTCAGTGTAAAATGAATCTGCATGAACATCTGTTTAATGCTATTAATATGTACTAGATATCAGAGTTTTCCTGGAAGTGTTCACCCAGAGGTCAACAGGAAATCCAGCTTTATGCCACTCTGACAGCATGCATCATGTATTAATGTTGCTGTCAAACAAATCACACATTGTAAACATTGTATACCGTGGCTGGTGGGCTGAATTGACCCCCTACAATCAAATATAATGTCTATGAAAAGCATAAGTAGCTGATTAGGAGCACGTGGTGTGTGTGTTTTTCAGTCTACCTCTATGTTTTGCCAGCCTGTGTGAATTCAACATCCTTTAAATAAATCACACAAATTAAAGGAAGGCGTCTTTGTAGCTCAACTTGTTAGTGCGAGTTTTCCCTCCGAATGTGATACACCGTGCCAGTGTAACCTTAGCTTAAGTTTGTTCTCACCGAGCACTGAGCCGTGGCTGTGAGCGACCGTCTGTCCCTTCACCGTCAGCTGCACCTGGACGCGTGTCTCTGCCCTCGCGTTAAAGATGGTCACGCTCACGCTCTCCTCTACGCCCGCTCGGAACACCGAGGGTGCGGCGACCAAATAACCCCTAAGAGATGAGCAAGGTGGAGAAATTGGAGATGGAGAAAGGCAAAAGGGGGGGGGAGTGAAGGGGAAGGAGGAGTTGAGATGGTAAAGAAGGAAAGGAAGAGCAGGAGAAGAGGCGGTGGCAGGAGACAAAGAAGAAGACAGAGGTCAGAGCACAAAGAGACAAAGGTGAAGACATGCTGCATATGAACTTAAATGAAGGGGATCACTGCTCCGCTTTCCCATCCCTGTATTTTAGGGGAAACAATCAGGTGAATGAAGCATTAAGTCACACTTCTCACTCACAGTTTCCCACTTTTCCACGCACTCATACACAACAAACAAACGCATGCAAACAGGGACATTCCACATGGATTTATGCAGCGAGATCAGGTTTAATTGCAACGGTTACCAGGGACACAGTACCTGTCGACCAATGAGCTTTCGGCTCTAGTGTTCTCTTTGGGTGGTCTGGCACCTCTGACAGAACCTTGGCGTCTGTTTTGAAAAATAACGACCGAGATTCCACACAGCCACTGTGACATTTCATTGAGAAAAGGCGCCTGTCACCGAGGTCACAGATCAAAGGTCATTCTTTGATGCTTATCAACAGTCTGGAAACGAGACCAAGTCGAGTTTTATTTGGATGAAAGAATATGCCATCTGGCGCTGAGAGGTTTTATCTCTCAGGTAACAGGGACAGAGTGATAGGTGCTCTTGCTGGCATGGTACTGTGTGACTAAATTGGCTGAGTGGTCTGCTTGGGGCATGTGGAGCTGGCGTCCAAGCACATGTGGCAGACTACAGTGTGTACCTGAAGCAATTTAAGGCAGAACATCTCCATGTTTGTTTCATTCCTGACCCAGTCATTCCAACTCATGGGCCTGCTCACCCCCTGAAAACTGAACTGAAGATCACACAAATTAGCAGTGAGCAAAGCTTCGAGCACAAACCCAATTGCATGCCTGAGAGAAGGATCAGGTGGTTGGCATTACGGCACTACAGCATTACAGCCGGAGGCAACTGCAGTTCCTGAGAGAGAGAGAGTCATGAGAAAATCCCCTGGAAAATAAGGCATCAGGAGAAGGAAGATAATACGAGGAAATTGACTCCGTGCGTTTGATCTACAGTGAGTTTAACCAGCTCTTGGATGAGCCTGGATCAGGTGGTGGAGACCACGCTTATTTCAGTCACATGGCTTGATGTAGTACAGTTCTCATTGTTTTTGCCCAACTTTTGTCCTCAGCTGAAGGCTGATCAGTGCCTGATAGGGATTTGTGTTCTCATCTGTAGGTGAAGTCTTATACAGTCAGTTCTTTTTAGTTCTGCCACGTGGTTTTGTGTTTTTATCCTTTGGATGTTTGCCTACATTTAACCCTTAATTGAGCTGTTTAACACTGCACAGGAGTTTTAAAATCTCACCTATAAATCAAGCCTGCACTTAGAACTTTTCTTTCATTCACTAGAGCTTCACTCAGTCCCTCTTTCCTGGACAACCTGGAGGTATTGCTCACAATTCTTAATTATTAAAACATCTCTCAAGGTCAGAATTGAACTCCCAAGCTGCTGAACGATGGCAGCAAAGAGCCAGAAGTCAATCTGACCCTTTTT